>PISX010010468.1:0-70236 GCA_004024625.1 Mellivora capensis | reverse complement strand
TTGCTGTGCAGAAGCTTTTGATCTTGATGAAGTCCCAAAAGTTCATTTTTGCTTTTGTTTCCTTTGCCTTTGGTGACATATCTTGAAAGAAGTTGCTGTGGCTGATATCAAAGAGGTTACTGCCTATGTTCTCCTCTAGGATTCTGATGGATTCCTGTCTCACATTGAGGTCCTTTATCCATTTCGAGTTTATCTTCGTGTTTGAGAAGGGATATGTCCTCAAATATAGTAATTGCTTTTTCCTTCTGTCACAGATTTCCCCCCTTTGGAGACCCAACAAGGTAAACTGAAGATAACAGCACCAGTGGAAAGACAGAAGATAATCTGCATGTGATTTAAAAGGTTACTGATGTGTTTTTAAATGGCAATGCAGAAGTTGCATGTCTAGAAAGCATTGTTTAGTTCAAAAAGCATTTATTTTGTCTCTAAATCAGGCATTATGCTAAATCGTGAGCTCCTGCAGTTTTAGATATGAGTTCTTAGAAAAGATATTTCATTTTTATAAGGATGATTCACTTTCTTAAATCCTGAATCTGAATATATGAAGATGAATTAGACCACAATCATTTATATTGATGATGGCCTCACATCTCAGCTCCTCTGTTCAACAGAGAAACCTTAAAAGGACAATGTTCCCAGGGTTCTTAAATTTTCATTGATAAAAATTTGGGCTATATTTCTCCCCAGGATACCTATAATACATTAAAGTGAGTTATATTTCAGCTATCATTTCTGAGTAATTAATGCTTGTTCCTTTCTGAGAAATGTGTTCATATATCAGTTTTTTAAGATGACAGCTAAGTTACTGATTATAAGAGTAATAGGAAATATTTATCATGCTTGTGATGTGCCAGATATTCTCAGGCCTCAAAACAAGAATGATTATTATCACCCCTTTCTGGCTGAAGGAATGAAGGAAGCATGGTAGGGGAACTTGCCCAACAATTAAGAGGTGGAATCAGAATATATATCCAGGCACTCTGATTCCAGACCTCACATGCACCTCACTTATACCCTATAATACTCCAGATGAAAAAAAAAAGTAAGGGTATTATCATTCTTCTATGATCTTCAGTATTTAAACTTTTATTTTTTAAGTAGTTTAAAAAATACTACTGGAAGAAGAACAAACTTCCACCTATAAAATAAGTCATAAGCATGAGAAGTACTTATTTCATAAGAAATATAGTAAATAATACTGTAATAATGTTGTATGGGAACAGATGGTGATGACACCTCTCATGGTGAGCACTGAGTGATGAACGGAATTGTTGAATAGCTATATTGTCCATCTGAAACTAATATGACATTGTATATCAACTACACTTCAGTAATTAAAAAATGCTACTGCATGGTTAAGCATCGGACTCTTGATTTCAGATCAGATCATGATCTCAGGGTTGTGAGATGAAGCTGCACATGGGCTCCACGCCAAGCATGAAGGCTGCTTAAGATTCTCTCTCCCTCTGCCCCTCCCACCAACTCATGCATGTGTGCTCTCTCTCTCTCTCTCTCTCTCTCAAAAAAAAAATACTACTGGAAACCTTAATAAGTATTCTATAAATAAATATTTCTTCATAAGAATTAGAGGAAGCTCAAAAAAATTAAAGGAACTTCCTCTGACTGAGGGGCTTCCAACAGCTAAATAGGTCAATAAGGCTTAGAATGATCTCCATGACCATATATTTGTTCTCTCTATTGAATGACGTAACAAACTAGTATTGCCACCTTCCCTAAAGCCATCAAACAATCAAAGAGGAAGAGTCAATATCAGCTTCTTGGTTTCCTAAGAAGTAGCTAAATTTTGGCCCAGGTTTCTCTAACCTAAGCTCTCCTGGGCTTTGCCATCTCTGAGCGTCTTCCTTCCAGCAGCTGCACTGAAGTTTTGTTTTGTTTTGTTTTTGTTTTGCTTTTGTTTTATTTTTCTTCTTGGGTGCTAGACATCCATTGATGATCTGAAGGGTAATCCTCATCCCTGACCTTCCTACCGGTACATATGATACTCTACACCCATGAGAATGTAATGGAATCAGAATCCCTAACATGTGATGTCCTTGGTAGATTATTTCCCTTCAATGTGACTCACCTTCCTCATTTTCAGATCAGGACTGTTACCTGCTCGGAAACATTTGCTGGGAGGGTTGCATGGATGATCTACATGGAGTGGGTGGGCAGTGTCTGGCAGGCAGCACATGTTCAGCCACCCTGACTACGGTTGTTATTATTGAGAAATTGGCTCCAGAAGATCCTCATGCATTCTCTAGTTCTGGGTTCAGGCATCACTAGTTTTATCTTGTGCTTTATCTTTTTTGTGTGTGTGCTTTATCTTTTAACAATAATTTTTAATAGGCATTAGAGCTCTTTTACATAGAAAAGCCTTTAAAAAATAGTTTTCAGTATTTCAGCAGCAAGTGGGTTGATGTTTGGGGATTTACTCTGGTACCTCAATTGTTTCCTATCCAAATTTTTTAATTCAATAATCCAAAGGTCTATTCTGTTTAACTTTTCTTTTAGAGAAAAACCTGCCCATATATTTGATACCCACTATGAATTCAGAATATATTTCCTAGTAAGTGACATTCAGTTTGCTTTCCCTATATGCCACCCTCACTTTACTCAGTGTAGGTTGTGAACCTTTTTTCTGAGGGAAGGAGGTATAGATATACTTGTGAGTATGAGGAAAGATTAGGCTTCCAATTTTGCCTTTTTCATTCTTAGGTGCAGAAAGTAAAATCACTAAAGAAGTAATATAACTTCTAGTCAGATTCCAAACTGGCACAGCCATGGTGCAGCATGGAGTTTCCTCAAAAAGTTGAAAATAGAACTACCATATGATTCAGCAATTCCACTTCTGGGTATTTCCCAAAGAAAATGAAAACACTAACCGGAAAAGATGTAAGTGCCCGCATGTTCATTGCAACATTATTTACAATAGCCAAGATATGGAAACAACCTAAGCGTCCACTGATGGATGAATGGATAAGAACAATGTGGTATATAAACACAAAAGAATATTACTCAGCTATAGAAAAGAAGGAAATCTTGCTATTTGCAACAACATGGATAGAACTTGAGGGCATTCTGAAAAGCAAAATAAGTCAGACAGAGAAACACAGGTACTGTATGTTCTCAGTCATATGAAGAACCTAAAAAGAAAAACAAAACAAAACAAAAAAAACACACTGAATTCATAGATACAGAGAACAGATTGGTGGTTTGTGATTGCCAGAGGCAGGGCATTGGAAGGATGGGAAAAACCGTGAAGGCTATCAAAACGTACAAACTTAGAGTTAAAAAATACATAAACCTTGAGCACGCCATGGATACCATCATGACTCTAGTTAATAATACTGTATTGTACATTTGAGAGTTGCTACGAGAATAGATTTAAAGTTCTCATCACAAGAAAAGGGAAACATACATCATAAATACAGATGTATGATTCACTAAAAACTGCTTCCCAAAACTTTAGTCAACAGAAATTATAATGGCCTTCAAAGTAGAATCTAGGAGACACACTGTTAAGTCACTCTGGTTTCCTTAATCACTATCATGATGCTACTAAGAATAAAAACAAAATTGAAATGACCAGTGACATTTGTCAGACGTTATACTCTTTCTTGTCATTCCCATCAAATAATATCAAGAAACGGTATAAATTTATCAGTTTTAATAGTCATACCCATGAAGCTGACTTTTGGAAAGAGAGAAAATGTGAAATATAAAAAACAGCTTGCTTGCACTATGTGAAGCTCCAGGTCTTGAACTCCATTGCTGGCAAATCTGCTCATCAACTGCATTTTTTCTTCAGCGCCATATCCTACATGTGTTATCCTTGCTACCTAATAAAACAAATTTCACCAAGTTATTATTTCTTTATTCCATTCATTAATTCTCCCTTTTTACAAGTTGACCTTCTCTGGGACATTGAGGATGATCAGTGCACTCAATGTACCCAGCTGTGGAGTCTTAGAGCTGCTCCAGCATTTGGGGGACAAAAAAAAATTGTTTTTAATGATTCCTGTCAGTCATCAATTGGGCAAGTTCATGTCCTAATCACACGTGTGAGATTCATGGCATCTCAGAATTGGAGCCCTGAGAATGCAGCCTTCCCCTCTGCTCATTCCTTGTGCCCTCCCCTCAAACAACACAGTCAAGTGGAAAGACAGTGAATTTGAAAATTTCTAGATCTGGGTGGTTAACTTATGAGGAGGCAACACATTCCACTTCAGAACATTTCAAAATGTCAATGGCTTTTTCTCATTGTTGGTAAAATGTAAAATGTGCATATTCTCCCTCCCCACTGTTATGATAGACAATCTTCCAAAGCAGCTCTGATCGACTGGTCCCCAAGGGCACTGTTCACATTCATTATGCCTTTGGAAATGACCACCCTGTATGGAGCAGCACTAGGCACTGCTGGTTCCCTGATCTTTGGGAACACATGACATCAGTATAAGAAATGTGCTGTTTACATGGACTGAGAGAGGCTATGGAAACTGTCCATTCCACCAAAGGGCATCTCACCTTCTAAAAAAAATTAATGACCACACTGGCCAAGTTCCTTCCATTTTTTAAATTTCAAGCCCAACCTCAGGCAGTCCATGAAAACTCATGCAGTTAATCATACCTGGGTCCATCAAGAAATGGGGGTAGATCCATTCAAACAAAGTGATTGCTCTGCTGATGACAGGACAGAAGTGTTACCCCTTTGTAGTAAACCCCCCCCCCATCTAGTAGGCCAGTATCTAGCACTTCAGTGCTTTGGGAGACACTAAATAAATCAATAATGTCTTAACGAGCTCAGGAGTGTAAATGCCAGCCCCAAAACAATAGATAGACAATATTTCTTCCCTAAAGTCTCTTAGGACCTCCTGTGACTCCAGGAAGAGGAACCATACAGGTAGTCTAACATGAGCCATGTAGACTAGAAAAGTTTGGTCCTCTGACAAAGCAGTGCCAGCTTCCTTTTCCTTACTTGCCAGGAGCTTCCACCATCAGCTTCTGGTGCCCCGATCACTGCCTCCCATCTCTTTCCTAGTCCTAGGAAAGGATTTGACATTGAGCTCACAATACAATCTGTGGATTTTTATGGCATTGTCTTAAGAGTACCTGCATTTTAGTGACATTAGCAAATCATAAACTCCAGAAAGTAATCCATAATTTTAGAAATCATCCACAATTAAATAGTAAGAAGATATTTTTAGGGCAAAAAGGGAGATTATTCTCAGCACCCCTCAAGTTATATGACTAGGAAGCTATTTAATCAGCCAATATAAAAAGCCAACCTTGCGCATGGAACATTTAATTTATTAGACCAGTTAAGCAATTTTGAAATTGCTCAACATAGTAAGAATTACTGGGAGTTAGGCAGATTCTGTCCTCTGTGTCCCATTAGGGTGCCCCTACCCCACACGGCTTTACCATCCGACTCCATGCCAGGGCCTCCTTCCAGAGGCACCACACTAACATTACACCATACTCTTGTCACTTTCCACAGTTAGCCTATTCTCAATTCAGTTCTTAAAAAACATTTCTAATATAATTAATTCACAATAAATTGTTAACGGTTGAGAAATGCTCAATATGGGTTCTCTTCCCCCAAATATTAATGTGTTAGTGGGGGGTATCCAAGGAGAAAACAACTTAGCTCAAAGAATAAATCTCTCATGGGCTGGAAGTCCAACTGTGCAGAACTTGGGTCCTAGCCTGTTTTAGTTATTAACACTTACTGACAACTGAATATTTACCATTCGGTGGGCACTTCCTGGGGAGATGCAGTAACCAGTAAGGCAAGCTATTGATCTCTTTGTCCAGAGTAACTAAAATTCAAAATTCACAAAGCCTTACAGTCAGAGCTCACCCCTGTGGTCCCACATGCGACTAAAATTAAATCGCGGGTGTGGGAAACGTGAGCACAAGATGGGGAGGGGAGAACAGTAAAACTCTTCTGGTATTCAGCTCGGAAACTCTAATAGCCAACTGAAAAAGAAAACCAAGTGTATGTGTTTCTGTCTCCCATACCTGTAATGATTATGTTGCCTTTATAGTTGAAAGCACATGAAAAGATCTCATCTGTGTGCCCCTCAAGGACCTGGAGGCACTGACCAGTCTGAGCATCCCAGATTCTCGCTGTTTTGTCAGCGCTGCCAGTCAGAATATGATCCCCTTGGGGGTTGAAAGAAATCTACAAGACAGGAAGGAAAATGACAGGTTTTTGTAATTTGACTCCTGATATATTCTTAATCAGCAGAGAGGGGACATGACCAAGCACCTGTCATCTTTCCAGCTTGGCACTTATTCTTACAGAGAACAGTTCCTTCCTGAAGGGGGGAAAACTGCAGGGACTAATACATGAAAATTAAAGGCTATACAGAAGAGTATAACGGGCCACCCCACACCCACCCCACAGCTCTAAGGAAAAAGGCCAAAGCTCCCTTCTATGTTGAGTATTCTCCACCTAGCTTCTTTCCAAAAACTCAAGATGCAAGTCTTTCCACACAAAGAGACAGAGCCCTAGTGTGGATAATAACACAACTCAGGTTCCTTCAAACCCAAGCCCCCATGTCATCCCTACAACTCAACTTTCTCTACTCAAAAGCATATAGATCCTCTTTCAATCTGTGCCTCAGAATGAGTGAATGTCGGGGGGACTTTCGTTCTACTTCCATTCAAAGTAAAGTAGGGTCTATAAATATTTCCTTGGTGCCTCCCATGTGTCAAGAGTTGTCATATGGTATCTGAGCAACTGTCAAAGGAAATGGTTAGTTCACTATTCCTTTGGGTTCCATGCTTATAACGCTCTCTAAGTCATCATAAGACAATGACTTGGGTCACATCCTTTATGATTGAAGGTTTGATAAGGACAAAGCACAAGAGCATGGCTTTTTTTGTCCCTGTGTCCCCAGTACAATGCCCAGCACAGGGAAAGCTCTCAAAAAGCATTTCTTGAGTGAATGAATGAATGAATGAATGAATGAATAAATGAATACCTTCACTTTCTAACCCATAGAAATGCCATTGCTGAATGGCAATTCAGTAAGTAATGTATCATATATCCTAAAATGCAATATAGAGTGAGATAACCCTTTATATTCACACATGCACAAAAATATGTGTGTTTGTTGAGTGGGCCACATCATGCATGTCAATGGTTATCAGACCAGTCACTCAGCAACAAGGCCTGGGTTCTCTTCCCAGACTGCCCCCACATCCATACTTCCCCATCTCTCTTCCTGCCAGGCCCTAAGACCTCATAGCCTATGGAGGAGATGTGTTTAGTGCAGCCTCAGAGACCAACTTTGAAGGGCAGAGGCTCCTGGCCACCAGTGGCAGGTGCAGAGGAGGGAGGGGTAGGGAGAGCACAACAGGGGGCTGTTCCAGGGTCCGGGGCAGCCTTCCAGGAGCTGAAGCCATCAACCTGATCCTTTAAAAGGAAGGAGCAAATCTGATCTCAAGTATGAGACCAAGGAACTGGGCTGAGCTGTGTGGGAGCTGAGAGTCACCAACTTCCGACCTTTCCAGAGTTTTCGAAGGACACAGCTGAACCTCAGATTACTGACTGGAAGGTCCTGCTCTGTGGGAGCTTGTGGGAGGAGGTTAGACAAAATCCTAAGCTACAGCTTTGAAGTTTCAAAGTAGGTCATTTTAAACTCTGTTAAGTGTTAAATATTTCCAGGAAATACTTTCTCAATTGCATCTAATTTACAAAACACTTGATACTCGCTGCACAGCATGTTTTTTGCATAATACATACTTGTGTGTCTGCTAGGACCAGGAAAAGCACTTCATGAGTTTCTTAAATAGCTTTAATAAGTATTTTCAACAAACTCAATCTTTTGCTGATGGCTGAGAAAAATGCTGTTTTATAGTTTTTAAAAGGTTTTAGGAATGATTTATTATGCTAAGTTTGAGGTCCCACTTAAAAATATAGTTTTTAGGTAGCTGATTTCTAGAAAGAATGAGATAATTGGACAAACCCTAGTGCCAACAGATCTATTTACACTAAGCATGCTATGTTTTTAAAACTGAATTGCTCTGAGTGAGAAAGCAACTCACCTTTGAAATTTCTCCTTCATGGCCTTCCAATTTGGTAATGCATTTTCTTGTGGCTGCACTGAAAACTCTTGCTGTTCCTTTGCGAAAGAGTGAAAATACATATGAATTCGTCTGAAATACAGAACTTTTGAGCCATATGCCCTGAATTATGTAATATCCATCCCTCTGACATCCAGGTTCTGTGCTGCTTGTCTTCTTGCCTGCAGTGACAGCCACCAACTAAAACTGCAAATGTAAGCTGGCACCGGGGTAGGAGAAGAATGGGAACAGGGTGCCCCTCTAGCCCCAAGCTTATTAGAAGAAAGGATGGGTTCCAAGGTAGAAAAGGAGGTGGGGGGAGGAATCCACAAAGAAAAATATTTTAATGGGAAAGGGAGAATTAAAACGAGTTTTGAGAGGCTGGTGATGAAACAAGCAGCCAGGCCAGCATCACACACCAAATAGGAGTCTAAGGTGACAAAAGGTTCGAGAGGCCTTCCTGAAATGGAGCAACAGCCACTACTTGCTGGACAAAGAGGAGGCATCAGGGAATCCAGGAAACAGTTGGTAGAATGGTTTATTCCCTGTTGTATCCCCAGGGGCCAGAAGAGCCAAGCTCCCAGTAGACGATAAGTGGATAATGGATGGATGGATGGATGGATGGATGAATAGGTGGGTGGATGGATGGATGGATGGATGGATGATTGGATGGATGGATGGGTGGGTAGGTGGATGGATGGATGGATGGGTGGGTAGGTGGATGGATGGATGGATGGATGAGTGGAAGGAAGGAAGGAAGGAAGGAAGGAAGAAGTGGTATAGAAATTTCCTTTGAATTAAGGAATGGAGTAGTCAAATAAATGTAGAAGGAGAAAAACAGCAGTAGTAAAATTGTTGTCAGAAAAAACTTTCAAATTTTTCTGGCCAGATGAAGGCTGCTCTCTTATTACAATACAAAATTATATAGAGGCAAAATTAGTAAAGATAGGGAATTTTGGTTACTTAATTTTCATTCAGAGAAGAGCAAAACATCTTAGTAAAATTTTTACTTGCCTTTCTGACAATGTCAACTTCAGAGGGAAGTAGATGAAAATTGCTATTTTACAATTAATATGACTAAATATAAAACTTGCTAGTCGAACATTTTCAAAAGCCTTAAAGTGACCAATGTGTTTTAAGAATGTGTTAATGGGACACCTCGGTAGCTCAGTAGGTTAAGTGTCTGCCTTCAGTACAAGTCATGACCCTAGGGTCCTAGGATCAAACCCCACTTCAGGTTCCCTGATCAGCATGGAATTTGCTTCTCTCTCTTCCTCTACTCCTCCCCCCTACTCATGATCTCTCTCTCTCAAATCATTAAATTTTTTTTTAAAAAGAATGTGCTAATATTGGGGCATCTGGGTGGCCCAGGTAGCTGAGCATCCAACTCTTGCTTTCAGCTAAGCTCGTAATCTCAGGGTTGTGAGGTATAGCCCCATATTGGGCTCTGTGCTCAGCAGGAAGTCTGACTGGGATTCTCTGTCTTTGCCCCTCCCTCACTTGCTCACTCTCTTTCTCTCTCTCTCAAATAAATATCTCTTAAAAAAAGAAATGTTAATACAACAAAAATGAACATCCTACATATAATAATTCTCCAAATTGCTCAAAAGATTTTTAAACTTCAGAAAACACAGAAATAATATAACCTAAAACTACATTTTTAAAAGATAGAAATATGAATAAGACACCAAAAAATAATCCAGCCTTGACAATGATTCAAATGAAGAAGTAAAATGTGATTAATGTGAAGAAACATTTATCTTCACCTTTACAGCTTCAACCAACCCCTGTTGAATGGATCCAATTTTAAGAAGGGAATGAGAAGCAAGAACCAGAGTTAAGTAAACAAGATTTCTCCAAGCATCAAGACTTCTTAGAAGGTGCAGAATGAGACGAGGTTTACAAAACATATCAAAAGAAAAAAAAAGTTTTTTTGAAGTAATGTCTTATTGAGCAAGGGAAGAATGGAATCACTGATTGGGGACATAACCGATGATAGAGAAAACAGAAGAATTACTGAACTTACAGTTAATTCTCGTCCATCTCTCAGTATCCTGATCCCCAGACCCTGCTTCTTTCTCCCCTCATGGTGCTGACAAACTCTTAACCTTCCTTATAATCTATATTATATAGAATATATATAACTTATATATTCTATAATCTATATTTCTATAATTTATATATTCTATATATAAAGTATAATCTTTATACTCTATATTCTAACATTCTATGGAAAACACATATATGGTATTCTTCATATCCTCTCCCTCCATAATATAGCTCCATGAGGGAAGGATTTCTTCTCTCTTTTGTTCATTAATATATCCCATGTTCCTAAAACAATTCCTGGCACAAAGTAGGTTCCCTATTCTTTCTGAATGATTTTTTTTTGGTTTAAGTGAAAATGATATTTAAAATAAAAAGGGTAGATTAATTACAGTTGAGGTATGATTTTAAAAAGCAAAGCTCTGTAAGATGAAAAAGTAAGTAGTTACTCTGAAAAAGAGAGTTCTCCAAATTCAGGGCATTTATATTCTAGGATATAGAAAGAAATTTATGTATGATCAAAGGATCACCTTTGAAAAGTCCTAGTGAGTAAGGGAACAGCATGCAAATGTAATTTTGAAAAGTGAGAGAAAGTTGGAATAAAGACTGTATAATTAAAATGAATCACTGGCAAAATTCCATAACTGATTATAACACAAAGGATATGTGACTACCTAACAGTACGTTAGTCACAAAGAGCAAATGCAGGCAAACAAAGAACAAGTCATATCTGGAAAAAGCATCCCATTTTTGCTAGAATTTCTTAAATGGCTGTTAAGTTTACATGGACATGATGTAGAGTCACATAGGGTCAGTCATTAAGGGAATTAGACATAGTGAAGCATCATGTGTGATTATCAAAGAGATGACTTAGACACAGTGTAGGCTTATGTGTGCTGACATGGTGATGACATAATCATAGTACAGCATGATAGGCATTCATGGGGAGGTGACACAGATATAATATAGTGTCATAGGTGGTCATCACAGAGATGATGCAAACATAGTGAAGCATGATGTGTGGTTGTCAAGAAGATGAAAACACACAGCATACCATCATAAATGACATCAAAAAGATAATGGAGATGATGTGTAGAGTCATCTATGGACTACAGAAAGATGGCACACACCAGTGTAGCAACATATGGGGTCATCAACCAATAGGACAGATATACTGTAGCATCATAATAAGGCCATCATGGATATAACACATACTATACCATCAAACACAGTCGTCTGGGAGATGATGCAAAATAGTGTAGCACTCGAAATGGTTATCAAGGAGATGACATAAATATAGTATAGTGTATACAGCATCTATCCCTAGTTGGTTGTCAAAGACATGAATAATGACACAGCCTCATGTATTTATCGAGACATTCAGTCGTAATGACATTTACTTTACTTTACTAATGACATTTACCACACATACTTAAAATTGATACAGAGTGTGGCAAGGATATGATGCAGACATCATGAAGCATCACTTATTGTCTTCAGGGAGCTTACCCATAGTTGGGCATCATCCATGGCTATCAGGACAGGGGGAAGTCACAGTGTAGGATCATACAGAGCAGGTTAAAAGATGATATGTAGTGTAGCATGATATGTGGTTGTCAGAAAGATGACCTATAGCAAAGACTCACATATGATTATCAAAGACCTGGTCAGACATGTCATATCCTGGGATTTACAAGGAGAGAAGACTTTAGGCAGAAAATGCAATTATGCTGTGTCCCACATGGTGTTATACATCAAATTGTGTCCCCCACAGAACTCCTATGTTGAATTCCTAACCCCAAGTATCTTAGAAGTTGACTTGGTAGGGAGATTTGAGACTTTAAAGAAGAAATAGGTTAACATGAGTTCATTAGAGTGGACCCTAACCCTATATAGCTGGTGTGCTTATAAGAAGAAGAGATGAGGATACAGACACGTGGAGAGGGAAGACCACATGAAGACAAAGGGAGAAAAATGCCGCCTGCAGGCCTCAGAAGAAACCAAGGCTGCCAACATATTGATCTCAAACTTGTAGCTTCCAGAATGGTGAGAAAAGAAATTCTTGTTGTTTAAACCACTTAGTCTGTTGTACTCTGTTATGGCAGCCCTGACAAATAAATACAGTTACCCAAGAGATGATGCAGTCACACGGTAGCATTATATGTGCTTACCACAGCCATACATGGTGGACCAGATGGTAAAGATGCTCATAGCATCATACATGATTGTCAAGAGACTACCCACAATAGATGATCATACAGTATATAGCTTCATCTGTTGTCAGAGACACAATGAGATATAGTATAACTTCATACATTGTTGTCAAGGAAATGACCCAGAAATAGTGTAGCATCACTTTGGTTGCAAATGTAGTATGGTGACATATATTATTATGGAGATGACAGATATTATAATGCCATACGTGGCCATCAGAGTGATGACATAGACCAGATTTGTGTCATACGTGGAGATAATGGACTTGACACAGACATTCTGTAATGTCATAGGTGCTTATCAGGAATATAAGACATAGATTTCAGCATTAAAAATAGGAAAATAACACAAAAATAATGTATCATCATACTGTTTTCCAAATGGCACAGACATGGTATAGTGTCATACATGATTATGATGGACATGGTATAGAAACCATCTAGTCACATCCTCTAGCATCTTACAGGATTGTTAAAGGGATGAGAGAGTAGAGCATCACACATACTTGTCTGGGAGGTTTCACATAGCATAGCATGGTTTTCTAGGATATGATGCATATATTATGTAGTCTCATTTGTGGTAATTGAGGAAACTCTCATAGTAGAGCATCACACATGATTTTCAAGAAGAGGATATAGATGTCACTGTGAAGAACATGATACAGACATAGGATAACACCCTACATGTTTTTAAGGCAATAACACAGATATATCATGGCATCTTAAGGATTGTCGGAGATAATGTGGTTATCAGAGAGATGAGGCAATCAGAGCACAGCATCATACATGGAGGTCAGTGAAGTTAAACACTTAAACATCACATAACCTCATTAATTGTGGTCACAGAGAGCATAACATATGAGCCCACTGTGGGAATGACACACACAATAACATCACACATAGCACTCAAGGAGATGACATTAAAGGATAGTGTGATAAGCAGACTTCAAGGATATAATCCAGGTATAACATGGAATCATGTAGTTTTGTAAATGAAGGGATCTAGACATAGCAGGCCTTGAAGATGTGTTTATCAAAGTGATGAGGTAGAAATATTACAGCATCACACATAAATTTCTAGGAAATGGTGAAGGTATGGTAGAATATCATACATGGTTATAAAGGATTAGATGAAGATATAGTGTAGCATCATACATGATTATAAGGGGAATGACAAGGACTATAAATTAAAACATAACAGTCAGGTATATGATATAGATACAATATAGCATCATACTTGGTCATTAAAGGGATAACATAGACTTAGCACAGCTCCATACATGACCATCAGGTGGATGGCACAGCGGTGGTGTAGCATTAACTACAGTCTTCAGGAAGAGGACTTGTAGTGTACTGTAGCATCTTACTTCATTATCAAGGTGATGACTCATAGAACAGAAACACACTTTGTTGTATGACGGCATGAGATGACATAGACTGAGTATAGCATCCCATGTGGTTGTCAAGGAGAAAATGCAGACACAGTATCATGCGTGGTTGTCATGGATATGATATAATGACAGGGGGGCAATGAATGAGGCAGAAGTTGTATAGCATTTTACATGCTTTTCAGGAATACATAGCTATTATGAGGATGACCTGTTGTTTACTATCATAAATTATGATCCAGAACATTCTGTATATGTAGCATACCAATACAGATGTTTGTCAGTGAGACGATGCAGACATCATATAGCATTATATGTGGTTTTCTTTTTTTTTAAGATTTTATTTATTTATTTGACAGACAGAGATCACAAGTAGGTGGAGAGGCAGGCAGAGAGGAAGGAGGAAGTAGGCTCCCTGCTGAGCAGAGAGCCCGATGTGGGGCTCGATCCCAGGACTCTGGGATCATGACCTGAGCCGAAGGCAGAGGCTTAACCCACTGAGCCACCCAGGCGCCCCTATATGTGGTTTTCAGTGAAGTGTCACAGATACAGTGCAGCATCACATATATTTGTCATCAAGATGTGTTCTAGTATCACAGCACACACGGTTATCAAGGCAATGATGCTGACACAGTATACGTCATACACAGTAATCGAGGAGAAGATGTAGGTAGAGTGTAATATCACACATGGTTTTTAAGAAAACTTGAGTATGGTGTATCATGCATGGTCATCAGGATGATGATGGTACATAATGCAGTATCTTGCCTGGTGACCCGGGGCTGGAGTACATGGAGCATGTAACATGTGTCCTGGAGGGACAAGGTGGGCATAATAGAAGAGCATACATGGTCAACAGGGAAATGACATAGAGGTATCGGAGCATCATCTGTGGTCTTCAGTGAACTGAGGTACACATAATGTACCACCAGCCCATAGTTATCAGTAAGGTGATGCAGACCAGTGTAGACTCCTAGGTGGTAAGCAAGAACATGATATATAACAAAGCATCACATATGTCATCACAAAGATGTGTTACATGCAGCACATGTGGTATAAAGGAGATAATGCAGATTTATTACAGTGCCATGGATGGTGGTCAAGTTGATGAGGTCGACGTGGTGTAGCATAATGCATGATTAGGGAGATGACCCAGAATACACCATTATATACAGTCATCAAGGGGATGTGAGGACCCAGTGTGACATCAGATGTGGTTGTCAAGGAGATGACGCAGACATTGTAACCTGTGGTTACCGAGAATATGATACCAAAATAGTGTAATGACCAGCATCACAGAGATGAGGCAGATGTAGTGTCTCTCACAGCTGGTCATCAGGTAGATGACCTATGGTATAGAATTATACATGTTTATCAAACAAATTAAATGTATGAACAGATGACCTACCATCAGCTGAAGCAGTTGCAATAAGTTTTCCAGTGTAATCAAAACAGCTGTCTAGAATTTCATCATCATGGCCTGTTAGTGTTGCCACACATTTTCCATTTGTGGCATCCCACAGCTACAATAAAAAAAGAAGGTGACTGTGACTTCCTGTCTGAAGTGCAAAAATGGGAAGAAGTAGTCATTATGACATGCTTATGGCTAGCTGAATGACTGTGCCAAGATCATGTGTATAATTTCCACATGTTCTGTTAAGTTTACCTGGATTCATGACAAGAGACCCCAGCCAACCAACTCACAAGGCACACTGGACAAGAGAAGACCAGAGACACACATTTAGAAGGGAGAGTGCAAATCTGCCACTATATTGGGAAAAATCTCAAAGTGCGTGCTTCACTGATTGGAGTGGAAATGTCCGCTTTCCATAAGAAGGTCATCGAATGATAAGAAGCTTGACCTAAAACTATAATGCTAGAGAATGAAAAGTACATTAAGATTATCACATATGTAATCAAATATTAATTCCAGAGCATAAGCTCTTAGCAACAGAAATTTAAAGGCAGGGAAACATTGTTTCGAGCCTCCTCAAGATTCACTCTAATCAAAGTTTAACAAATGAACAGAGAGACATTAAAGAAAAATAACATGTCTTTTAAAATGAGATCTTGTGATACATTTGATTCAATTAACATGGTTTTACTCCATCATAATTCCTTTAAACCTGGGGTGTCAGAAAGTTAACATTTAAAAATGCCAATTATTTATAAATGAAATCCTAATTTTACAGCACCTTTGAAATGTGGTAATGTTTCAATGAATATCTGACCCAGTAAAAACGGCACGCGGGAGAACTGTAAAGCAAAGATATTTCTTGAGCTCACCATGCAGGTTTTGTCCATAGAGCCAGTTAATATCAGAGAGCAATCCCAGTTGAATAAAGCACTGCTAATCTCAGCACAATGCCCGATTAAGGTATACACCTTCCTACAAAAGGAAAGGATTCACACTGGTGAAAGATGCCCTACTTCAGGATAAGGGCACAGATAATGATGTGTCATCTTTTGATGACAAAACAAAGATGGTTCTAGTACAGCTCAGAAACAGCCAACTAGGCTATTAATTTCATTTCGGCAAACATATACTTAACATTTGAAGCACTCAAAAATAACAACATTACTTAAGACTTCAGAAAGCCATGGCTAATAAATAATCCAGTTGGTCTGAGGTCCTGGAAGTCTTCTTATACCAGACCAGTAGACCTCTTGGTAGTTCAGAAACTACCCATCCAATCAATGTCTGAAGGGCCCTTCCTTCCCCCTCATTTCTTAGTGTATCTATCTTGACTGCTACCCCTGGTAATTAGCCCCTCCATCAAGATGCAAGTCCAAGGTAGAGCTTTCCAACGCAGAGTCTAATTTAGTTAACTTCTCAGCAACTAGAACCCAAAATAATTAGGAAGGAAATTGAAGTTGTTGGACTAAATTAAATTTGGAAAATTAGCCATGATTTTATTTACTCATGAGATCCATGCCTGCCATAACGACAAGCCATTGAAATCTGATTACACAGTATACAGAGGAATAATAGCCATATACCCAGGCTATTGTTAACATCCTCCTTTTATGTTTCTGTGTGGCATTATTTGGTCAGTATTCCAAGAAAGCACACATTTTTTTTTTCTGTATCAGAAATATCACTTCTGATTAATGAATGAATTAAATAATGAATTAATTTATTTGGGGGGTATCCTATTCCTATAGAGTCCAAAGCACAGTTAATAGATATGAACAGCAAAGATGGTGTTCTTAACCCTCTGATCCAGATTAAAAAATCCTTAAAGACACAGAATACCTTCCAGTATCAGCTTCCCACACTGCAACAGTATGATCAAAAGATCCCGTGATGATTCTCTTTCCTGAGGTATTAAAGGACAAAGAGATGATTTCAGCAGAATGTCCCTAGAAAGAGAACGAATATTGTCATGAATTACCTGCAGAAAAACAATCTCTACAAAGGCACAATTCTTAGTTTAAAAGAAAATACTAGAAAAGGCAAAACTCTATAGGTAGAAAAGAGATTAGTGGTTGGGTGGGGGGGTGGTAACAGGTATCTTTGGGGGGAAATTTTGAAAACTGGAGTTTGGTAAAGGTTGCACAATTCTGTAAATTTACTAAAATCTGACTTATACACTTAAATCAAGTCCATTTAACTTAGTAAAACTAAATAAAACTAGGTTTTGTTTGTTTGTTTTAATGGACAGGAACAGGGCAATATGTGGGAAATCAGAGGGCTTCTTCCACATTGTCTTGAAAACATTTTTAAAAAGGCGGTATGCAAAAAAAGGGGGGGGGCTGGGGCACTTGGGTGGTTGGTTCAGTCTGTTAAGGTTGTGTCTGACTGTTGGTTTTGGCTCTCAGGGTCTTGACATCCAGCCCTGCATAGGGCTACCTGCTCAGCAGCGAGTCTGCTTGTCTCTCTCTCTCTTTCTCTCTCTCTGCCCCTCCCTCCTCTTGCTCTCTTTCTGTCTCTTAAAAAAAAAAAAAAGCTATATGCTTTATGGTTTAACAGCAGGTGATAGAAAAGTTTGTGAAATAAATTTAACTTTTAAAAAAGGATATTCTTATGCTGATTTTTTTAAAAAGATTTTAATTATTTGAGAGAGAGAGCAAGACCCAGGTAGGGAGGGGCAGAAAGAGGAGGAGAAGCAGGCTCCCCACTGTACAGGGAGCCCAACACACAGGGCTCAACCCCAGGACCCTGAGATGGCAACCTGAGCCAAATGTACCCCGTAACTGACTGAGCCACCTAGGCACCCCTCTTAAGATGATCTAACATAAAATAGATTAATAAATATCTGGCCTTTGGCCTGACTTTCACCTGGTCACTGTCTAGGGCCGATGCATCAAACATTCTGAGGCAACGGAAAGAAGCCCCTCCCGGCAGCAGACTCTGCTTGCAGTATGGCCCTTGTTTCCCGAATTATTTTAGCAAATTAACATTAATTTTTCACTAGTGAAAATGCTCATTTACGCATCAAATTTCTGGTTGATTCCAAATGGTAGACATTAAATGTAGCTGAACGTGAAAATTCCAAGCGCACAAAACAGATGTATGGTCTGGTGGCAGACAGGTGTGGGTGTGCCAAGGGAGATGCAGCCTTTCGAAGACTGTTGGGCATCGGTCTGAAAGAGGCGGTAGTGAAGAGGCAGCACCCCACAGAAATGATGAGAACGAAGATCTCAAGAGTGTACGTACTTACATTAAGGATGGCACTCTGAATTCAGAAAATCCTTTGGTGTTCGTTGAAAAGAGTGCTTTTTCTCTCTTTCTAGTCCATTTTGACTTTCTTAGAAAAAACTCTCCTACGAGGGACGCCTGGGTGGCTGAGTTGGTTAAGCGGCTGCCTTCCGCTCAGGTCATGATCCCAGCGTCCTGGGATGGAGTCCCACATCGGGCTCCTTGCTCGGCGGGGAGCCTGCTTCTCCCTCTGCCTCTGCCTGCCACTCTGTCTGCCTGTGCTCGCTCTCTCTCTCTCTCCCTCTCTCTCTGACAAATAAGTAAATTAAAAGCAAAAATAAAAACAAAACTCTCCTACGAAAGGAGTCCTAATTTGGAATCCATTTATAATTTGAAAGGATAAGAATTGGGTTTCCCACCTAGCTGTTCTGACTGATTGGCACAGAGAATCATCCTATGTGTATTCTGTTGTTTGGACTGGGGTGGGAGGAAGCAGAGGGAGCAGGTTGGAGGAAAGTGCTGGGTGCGTAGTGGTGACAGACAGAGACCCCCGTGGACATACACCACCAGTTCTTTCTCTCTGGGCAGTGCCCTTTAGCCTTTCTCCTCCTGCCATTTACCCCTTGTCATTTCAGACTTTGTAATACAGGAGACTTCTGAGACCGGGGATAGTGGAGGACAGTGCGGACAGTTGTCGTTTTAGGGAATCTTCTGACAAGTTTCTCCAGTTCTGCCTCTTCCAGAAAGTGTCAGCCTCCACCTCCTTGGCTTTAAGCCGGATAGATGGCACTAGGTTTTAAGCTGTGCTTGGTGGGACTTATAGACGGAAGCTCGTCAAAATAAAAAAGCCCAGACCTCCTCAGCACCCTCGTCAAAGTCATCGGGAATCGCCAACAAACCAACGGGGACATGATTTTCATCACAGTCTGAAAACCAATAGCTCAAAAATATCTTCTGCCATGGAGCTCATTTTGTGGTAAGAATATGAATAACAACAAACTCAGTAATAGGCTTGAGCTAAGGAATAGCTAGGGAGAGTGCAGAACTCTGGAAGCTGGCGACAGGATGCACGTACCGTTAAAGTGAACACCTCCTCTCCATTCTGGATGTCCCACAGTTTGGCTGTTGTGTCCATGCTCCCAGTGGCCACGAGTGTGCTTTGAGGGTTGAAGGATAAACACACCTGAATTCCAGGAAATGGAAGAGATTTTAGAAAAAGAAGAGTTTTGAATTGTTGATTTTGTATAGAAAAGCTTCAAGAGGCAACTGCCTTAGGTTCAGCCTAATTCTCCGCAGTGAGATACCAGGGAGGCCTCTGGGTGGCCTGTGTTCTGTAGGTTGAATCCTGAAGCACTCTCCTCTTGAGAAGAGGTCTCTTTGCTCTCCCATGTCACCTAGTTCAGGCACTGGCATGCCTTGTCACTTCCAGACGACAGGAGAGCAAGAATAAAAGTAAATCCATCTCCTTTGTGATTCATGCTCTCTGGCTCCCATCTTCCTTGTTCATGTCACAGTCCTTCCCATCCTGCTCCCTCATCAGCCAAGGTCTTTGGCTATCGGCTGACGATCTCAGTTCCAAGTCCTAGGTGGCCTTCATGTGAGCCATCATTCCAGTAGCCCAGACCCATGACCCTGGACTCCCTTCCATAATCACTCCCGTGGCCACACGCTGGACCTCAGTGTCACTTTTCCTAGAAGATTCACTACCTGGACATCCATCTCTCAGAACAATTTCCCAATGCTTCCACTTTCATCCTTACCAAGCCACCCCCGGCATATCTCCTGTCTCACTGAGACCCCTGCCTTTTCCTGGCCAACCCCCCGTTTAGCTGACACCCTGGAAGCATCACTCCTTCCAGAGTCCTCAGTACCTTCACTCCTTGTCTTTCCCTGGCACCATCCATGTCCGTACGACTCCTGACAACTGTATCAAGCTGGCATTTCACCCAGTCGTTGGCCCTCCCTCATCCCTCAGCTTAAGAAAACTGCCTAGCAGATTACGGGTGTTGCTCGTTCGTGCCTTCTCTCCGCAGCTGTGTCCTCAGCACCATTCCCTCCTTACTTGAACGTGTCTCTGGCTCTGTCCATTCTTCCTTTCCACACTTCTGCTCCCTGTCTGTCCTCATCCCTTCCCCACAGATAACCTGCCTTTCTACTTCTTCCCTGAGAAAACTCACCTGTGGGGGGAACTTCCTCACCTGGTCCTCTCTTCCTTTCCCTTCACTGTCAGGTGCAGAGGGATCTCTTCTCCCTTCTGAAACACCCTCTTCCCTGCACGCCTACAGGAGACATGCCCACTCATTTTTCCCTACGTGTATACTGGGTGCCTCCTAATGGCCCATAAATATGTTCGAGCTCTTTCCACATAAAAATAAATCTTCCTTTGACTCCATATACCTCATTTTTAGCTACCTTTTTTCCCCTTTCACAACCAAATTCCTTGGAAAAATAGTGTACCATCATCACTGCTTGCCCATCCCCTAATATTTCAACTGCTAGAACCACTCTGACTAAATGATCAGAAGGCTCTGCTGGTCACCCCCACTTAGGCTCCCTGATGCCTGCAGTGTTGACTCCTTTCTTCTCCATATCTTCTTCCTTCTTGACAAATTTGATGGTGCTCTGCTTTTTTTCTTTTACCTCCTATCTCTTTTTTGTATCTTTTGGAGAATTCTCGTCCCCAGGTGCTCAAGGTGCCATCACACTTCACCCCATACTGACCCTTTTCCTTTCAGAAATTGCAATTCTCAGCAGTTCCCGCGGCCACCCTGATGCCTGTGACTCACGCACCCATGTCTCCTTCCCCGACCTCACACTCAGTTCAGCCCCAAAGGGCTTCTGTGAAGACGTCGCATAGAAGATGGATCAATCTAAGACATGCAATTCATATGACCACAAACCTGCTTGTCCCTTTTATATAAATGGACAAGACATTTTACATAAAATGCACTGCCATTGTCTGAAGTTAGGGAATCACCCTGGAACCCTTGTTCTCCTTCACGCCTCACATCTGCCTGATAACCCATCCTACTCCTCCGCTCCAGCCTCTCTCACATTCTCTTCACCTGCCTCAAGATGGGCCTCCGTTGTCTCTGCTTGCACTGCAACAAGATGGCCAGCTAGCCCCTGCTTCTAATCGTACGTCATTCTGCCACAAGAATGATCTTCCCAAAGAGTAAAAATGACCACGCTGTCTCCCACTACAAAGTCTCAAAAGCATGCCACTCTCCACAAGATAAAGTACAAATCCCTTACACAACATATGAATCAGTACAATGGCCTTCCCAGCCTCCCCCACTTTGATCACACTCACCATGTGATATGGCTTTGAATGCGGTGCAAGTGCACCAAGACATGGTACCTTTAACCCAGGCAGCTGGGCAGCACCAGGGATCCTCAGCCAGCACTTCTGACCAGGGCAGCAGGCAGCTCCCTCCAACCCACCACCCAGTGTGGTGCACAGCCATATTGGCCTATTCTGTGTACATCATCGGGGGGGAAGGTTGGCAAGTACTTCTCTGGCCACACGGAGTCATCTGAGGCTGAAAACACCCACCACTGTTGCACACCCCCTCTGGGCATTGGCCAGTGCAGCTTTCGCTCCCCAGAGAATGTGCGATCTACCTGCCCATACTTTCCTTATCATCCCTACCATCAGGGTGCTCCCCTCTGTAACCATACTAACCCCCCCACCAACTTCTAGCATGCTACAATGCATCTCTGAACTTATTTATTAATGCCCCTACTCCCTCCAGTGAACCACAAAGTCCCTGAAGGACAAGAACCATGTGTGATTCTATTTGGTATGCCAAGCACACAGGCCAAGGCTCGACACATAGTCAATAGGTAGTAAATAATTATTGGATTGATGTTGTTGACTGTGAAAAATATCAAAGTCTTCCTTGGAACTATATATAAAGAAAACTTTTTCAAAATTCCAAGGGAGCATGAGAATGAGGATCATGTTTTTCTTATGAGTTTGGACACGTTACTTACTCTTTCTATGCCTTGGCATCTTCAACTGTAAAATGGGGAAATTTCTAGCTCTTAGGGTAGTGATGAGGTGCAACTAAGCTAATATATGTAAAGGAATTATACATTAGCACAAAACTGTCTTTTGTGCACAGAGTGCCATTAACAGGTCGGTTATAATTTTGCACTGCAGTATCCCCCAGTGTCTAGTAAAATATTAAACATAGCATGAGCCCTTATTGGATGAATACACCATGAATCCAAAGGATAATTATAAATTTTACTCCTAAAATAAGCAGCCTGTTTATTTTTAAATGCTATCATTTTTCCCATAGGGTGCCAATTAACTCACTAATTGTTATAGGATGTAACACAGAATTGGCCAAGGGCAAGGTCTTCCCAAAAGCGAAAGCTATTTAGAGTAGCAAACTATTTATGCAAATTTGAGTTCTAATGATATCCAGAAAACAACCAGGCTAAATATTTCACATGGTATAAAAAAGTTACTTTAAAAACTACTCTAAGAATTTTATCAACCCTCATTAAGTCAGTCCTTTAAAAGCAAGTCACTGAAAAAGAAAAAGTGAGGTTAGATATGGTATTCAAATGCAATTATCACTTTGCACATCTTCTTAGTCAATGTAGGATATGGGTCTTTGACAACAACTGTAAGATATAAAAACTAAATAGTTTATAAATTACTTTAATGCCTCCATATAAAATATATACAAACTGAAAATACTGGATATAATTGGAAAATTATTCATAAAGGTAGAACCACTCCTTGTATAATGGATTACTAAAAAGAAATAAAAACGATGCATTGATGTAGGTCCATCAGTTGTAACAAATGTACAGGTTTGACGGGGGTTGTTGATAATGGGACATGTTTGGGGCAGGGCAGAGAATATATGGGAAACCACTATATCTTCCACTCAGTTTTGCTGTGATTCTAAAACTGCTCTAAAATTTAAAGTCTATTAAAAAAAGAAAAGAAAAGAAAGGAAGGAAGAAAGAAAGAAAATGCAATAAAATAAATATACTCACTATTTCCGCTGTGTGACCCCTAAAGGTATGGTAACATTTTCCCGTTTCTACACTCCATAGCTTACAAGTCTTATCGAAGGACCCAGTGGCAATTTTGTCACTAAGATTTAAAAAAAAATGGATTTTGAAAAAAAATTTCAAGCACATTATATCATACACTGAATTAAGACAAGAGATATTAATACATGGGTTTATCTACTCAGTAATTTACTTTGTTTTTAAAACAAAAAGCAATCTGGCATTTGTTTCAGTGGACAATAAAATTAAGGTCTGGGGCGCCTGGGTGGCTCAGTGGGTTAAAGCCTCTGCCTTCGGCTCAGGTCATGATCTCAGGGTCCTGGGATCGAGCCCCGCATCGGGCTCTCTGCTCAGCGGGGATCCTGCTTCCTCCTCTTTCTCTGCCTGCCTCTCTGCCTACTTGTGATCTCTGTCTGTCCAATAAATAAATAAAATCTTTTAAAAAAACTTAAAAAAGAATAAAATAAAATTAAGGTCTAATTTTTCAATAGTATCAGTTTATATATTTAATTTTAAATATTTTACATTAAAATATTGCATTAAAAATTAATAAATTTATGTTTGGGATTACAATAAGCTTTTAAGTTAGCAAAATGAATATGGTACAAAATTAGTTTAGAAAATTCTTACCAAATGGAAATAAATAATGTATGAGTTGCAGGGACACCAAAAAATTCTATTAGAAGGTCTACTGACATGGATAATGTCGAATTTAAAAGAAGAATAATGAAAATATGTAAGTAATTTAATTTATACCATATGACTAGATGAGGTTTTGAGAACTCAGTGTCTTGTTGGGAAAGTAATGCCACTATTACTCTAATTGTAAGGTCTTTGAGCAAGAGGGAGGGTCTAGAGAGGAAATATGGCGAAGACGAGTACCCTGCAAACAAGAGGCTTCCTGGGCAACCCGGGGAGCAGGGTTACTAGCAACAACCCACAGGTAAGAGTAGGTCGGCCTGTTTGGCTTCCATCATAGAACGGAATATTTTCCTTTACCATCGACTCCTGTCTTTTATAGCAAGTCATCCAAATGTTCATCCCACTGGTCATCAATTACAACGCAGGTTCACCGGTCAAAAGTGTGAAGCGTCTTAAGACCCAAAATATATATCCTACAGCAAATTCTATGTGCTTGGTACAGTTGCAGAATTCATAATTTGTCCAAACTAACACCAACATCCTGTGTATCTCCTTTGTTCTCAGGACACCCACATAGTGTTTCTGTGGTCTCTGATTCTAAAGGAAATGAGGGGGGCTGCTGGGTGGCTCAGTGGGTTAAGCCTCTGCCTTCAGCTCGGGTCATGATCTCAGGGTCCTGGGATCGAGCCCGGCATCCGGCTCTCTGCTCATTAAGGAGCCTGCTTCCCCCTCTCTCCCTGCCTGCCTCTCTGCCTACTTGTGATCTCTCTGTCAAATAAATAAATAAAATCTTTTAAAAATAATAAAATAAAAAATAAAATAAATGAGGTCCTTTCTATCCATGCTCCAGGGACATTTTTTTTCTGGCGAATACCCACCCAACTCACCTAGAGTTTCCTTACACTCAAGGATGGTTGTCAACCCAAAGTCTGCACTGGCTCTCTCTCCCTCCAGTCTAGGCATTCCTCATCAGCTGCTGATGTCCACCAACTTCTGCTCAGACACAGTGAGAGCCCTGTATGCTCTTTTCCTGCTCCTTCCCTCCATTTCCCATCCCTCCTGCCCCTCAAACATATTGTCTCAAGTGCTGTTGTTTCTCAGTTAATTACTGTTTGGTCACACACTGCTTTATATCCATATGCCTCTACATGAGAAAAGATAATACTGATTGCATATTTTTTATATGCTGACTTATTCCATTTATCTATACATTTTAATTTCTTTTCAGTGTAACAGAATTCATGGTTTTTGCACCACACCCAGTGCTCCATGCAATGCATGCCCTCCATGATTACATATTTTTTTAGAATTACTTTATTGAATCAAAGCTTACTCCTGACCTAATATATAGAACACATAAACACTAAACTGGCTGAAGTTTATCTCCTTCTCTCTCTTTCTCTCTCTCTCCTTCCTCTCTCTTTCTCTCTCTCACACACACACACACACACACACACACTCCCTCTCATTCTTTGGTGGTTATCTAGAACTCATTCTGCTGAAACCCCAACGCCCCAAAATGCCCTGGAAAATGCTGCTTTAATCTATACATAAACCATTGAATTATGTAACTGGACAAGAAAGTTTTTCATCAGGGGGTCTTGGTAGAATCCAATAAAGGGGCCAAAAGGTGAAGGGTTCCTGACCTCTCTATCCCCCCAAAAAACTTTTTTCTCAGATAGGCATGCAAAAATATCATATCTTTTAAGTAGACTTATGTGATATGGTAATATATAGTAGAGACTATACTTTTAAAGTGCTTTAAAAAACATTGCAATTAAAATGGAAATTATACTAGAAGTAAAACATGATCATTTATAATTTCAATAAAATCATTCTCTCCCACAGGTTGATGAAATAAGGTATTGTAAAAATTATCATTCCTTACAGTATAAAACTGCATCACATCATAGTTAAGTTTTTGGTAATGCAACTGGAATATTTAATCATTTTAATGTACCAGTTAGGTTTGACTATGCCATCACAATTAATGTTTTAAAAGTGTGCTACATTTTAAAGAGATGTAATGACATTAGCAACCTACGTATCAAGTTTTTAATATTTACGATATAAAATTCGACTCTAAGTGCACTAAATTTTTATAAAATTCCCTTTTATTGCCCGTGCCACTATCTTACACTGCTTTCATCCTCTCCTGAATCTACCACTTTACCTGCCTCCAACCAATCTTCTTGCCTCCTGTTTCTTCCCACTCCAAACCCTCCTGAATAACACTTTCATTGAGTCCCCCCTTTGTTCACAAAGCTCTCATCACAACTCGGTCCTCCAGAACAGAGTCCAAACTACACAGAACACTATGATCTTGCCCACTTTTGTTTCTCACCAGGAAATGTCCACTAGAGAGCCGGGGGCACTGGGTGAAACCGACGAAGTCCCACCTAACCTCCGGAGCTGCAAGGTTCCCTCACCCAGCACGTCCACCCCCTTCCCTCTGTCTTCCACCTTCCGTGCTTCTGCTTGAGCTTCACATCATCTTGAAAGCCTCTACCAGGAGAAATCACATGGATCTTTCTCCTCTTAACTTTTAAACCATTTGCTGTTTTTTCTAGTCATCATAATATGTATATTTATTGAAACAGCATGGTGAATGGAAAAAGTTGGTAAGTCATCAAGAAAAAGACACACATTAAAATTTTTTACTCGAAGATGCAAGGCCAAGGCCTTTTCTTTGGCTAACTAGAGCTCATTAAGTGTCTTTCAGAAATCATATCCAACCTCTACCACTTCCAATTCTTTTCTTAAAAATGGGATGAGAATGTAAACATACATGCAAAACAATCTGAATGCAAAGGTTTTCTAAATGTTTCAATGTGCTTTCTAGTTTTTGCATTGATATCATCTACAACTTCATTCAGTAGTAATTTTTTCCAAGATTTGCCTTATCTATGCTTTCACGAAAAACCAACAGCTTTATTTTCATAGTCAGATTTCATTAGTTTAAGCAATGCTCAAATAAATACCATAATTACAATTGAAAGCACAGCCAATATAAGCTGACTGATGGGCAAATACAACTAACTCTTGGTAGGTTGCCTAACCAGTGGGACAAGAAGCTGGGCGTACCAGTGGGTGGTGCAGGTGTTGCAAGCATTCAGGGAGCAGAAGGAGAGCTAGAGAACTAAGTTAATCTGTTGAATCAGGTAACTAGATGTAGGTTGAAAATGTAATTATATTTTGTACTGTTATGTATCATGTTACTGTACACACTTTTTCCCTGCTAAAGATGGTAAATTAACTTTTAAACAAGGTAAACCATGCTATGTGGGTATGTCAGAGTCTCCAGATGCCATTGCTATAACCATCAGTAGGAACTGCCTGTCAGAGAACTCTGAAGGGAAGGGACTCGCTCTCCTGTTTACTATGTGATCCTGGGAAGGGTACTTGAACTTTATACACTTTATATGAGAACAGTAATACCTGTCCCCAAGCCCCTTTAAGCACTGGAGAAGGTATTTAGAAGGCTTTCAATGCACACATCAGGCATTTGGCAAATTTTAGTTCTCTTTTTCCAGGGAGGGAGAGAAGAATAAACAAATTAATGGATTAATAAAGCATAAGTGAATGAGTGAATCTCGCTGTACCCGTATGGATTGTTGAATGCTATGGCATAGACCACATTCCTGTGGCCCTCCAGGGTGTGAAGTTCCTCTCCAGATGCTGTGTCCCAGACTTTACATGTCCGATCATAGCTTCCTGTGATAAAGCTAACACAAGGAATATAAATGAATCACAAAGTCACAAAAGCAGGGTGTTTATCCTCATTTTTTTTTACCTGCAATATTGTAAGCCCATTTCTCTTGGTTTTTACAATGGAAATTGTGGATGCAGAGCAGGTGAATTGGGAACAATATCTGAATCCTTTGATCAGAAACTTTCTGGTCATCCCTAACTCAAACAGGAGTCACTAAATAAGATAAAGAATAATCCTGCCAGGGGCGCCTGGGTAGCTCAACGGGTTAAAGCCTCTGCCTTCTGCTCAGGTCATGATCCTAGGGTCCTGGGGTTCAGCCCCGCATAGGGCTCTCTGCTCAGCAGGGAGCCTGCTTCCCCCTCTCCCACTCACTGCTTGTGTTCCCTTTCACAGTCTCTCTCTCTGTGTCAAATACATAAATAAAATCTTTTAAAAAATAATAATCATTCTTATAAATATTAATAGCTAAAGCATTAATCATAATGTTTTCTGAAATTCTAACATACTTCAATAAACTTCATCATTCTTCCCATTGGTCAAACCCTAAAATATGAGCACCATCTTTGATTCCTTTAATTCCTTCATATCCCACACACAATCTATTAGTAAATCCTGTTAGCCCAATCTCAAAATACATCCCTAGTGTGACTACTTCCCACCAGGCCCCATTGTCTCCATCTCTTGCCTCAAAAAATGAAGCCATCTTCTAATGGGTCTTGGCTGGTACTTGGTCCTTACAAGTCCACACTGAAATTGGAGTTATTTTTTTTAACCTTCCTTTGATGGCTTCCTAGCAGTCTAGAGGAAAATCCAAACTTCTGCTCATGGCCCATAAGGCCCGCAATATTGGCCATCTCTGGGACTTCAACTTTGCCCCAAAGCACACTCTCATCTGCCATGTTGGCTTTTTTGCTTGTCTCTGAAGAACTCATTTTGTTTTTCTTTTTTTACACATGCTAGTTCTTCCACCCATCTGGTTTACTGCTGTAGACCCCACGACCTGGAACATGACTGGTACACTAGTAAGTGTTCAATGAACATTTGCTTAAGATTTGCAATCCTCTTACATGACTATCCTATTACGGGAATAATTAGCATGTTGGCCTCTCAAATTTTAAAGTAAAATAATAGTATCTCAGTTACTCCTTAAATATTCCATTAGGAAATATACTTCCCCGACACAGAAAAAAAAATGCACAAAATTAGAAAGCCAGTCTCTACGTCAAATGATAATGATAAAAGTTGAACACAAATCCTGACACTGAAACTCAAATAAATGAAAGGGCTGACAAGACAGTGTATCTGTGATTCCCCTCTAGGCATCTCCTCACGGCTTCTTCAGGGATGTAAATTAGTACATTCGCAATGGAAGACAGGATGGTGGTTCCAAAAAAAAATTAAAAATAGAACTACCATATGATCCAGCAATCTCGCTTCTGGATGCATATCCAAAAAATGAAATCAGAATCTCATAGAGCTATCTGCACCCTCATGTTCTTTGCAGCATTGTTCACAGTAGCCAAGATATGGAAACAACATAAATGTCCATCAAGAAATGAATGGAATATTATTCAGCCATGAGAAAAAAAGGAAATGCTGCCATTTACTACAACGTGGATGAACTTAGAGGACATTATGCTAAATAAAATAAGCCAGACACAGAAAGACAAATATTGTCTGATCTCACTTATATGTGGAATCTAAAAAAAAAAAAAAGTCAAATTCATAGAAGCATAGAATACAACAGTAGTCACCAGGGGCGGGGAGTGGGAGAAATGGATATGCATTGGTCAAAGGGTATAACATTACAGTTATGTGGGATGAATAAGGCTAGAGATGCAATGCACAGGCATAAAGACTGTATTTAATAATACTGGATTGAATACTGGAAAGATGCTAAAAGAATACATTTCGAGTGCTTCCTTCACACACACAAAAAAGTGGTAACTATGAGGAGATAACATTAATTAGCTCAACTGTAACAATTACTTCACTACGTATATGTATGTCAAATTATGTCACCTTAAATATCTACAAGTTTAATTTAAAAAAAGAAATTTCTATTCCTTGGTTGTTAAAAATTAGAAATAAAGACTAGAAATGGAAATATAGAAATAAAGAGGTGGCACACAGAGGATTCTCAGGGCAGAGAAACTGCTCTGTGTGATGTCTTAATGGGGGAATCCCTGTCATTACACATTCATCAACCCCTAGAATGTACGAAAGCAAGAGTGACCCCTAATGCAAACTATGAGTTTTAAGTGATAATGATGAGTTTGTCGATGTAGGGCCAGCAAAGAGGGAATCTGAGGGTGTTTGGGGGCCAGGTGTACATGGCAAATCTCTGTATCTTTTGCTCAATTTTGCTATAAACCTAAAACCGCTATTAAAAAAATTCTAATAATTTCTTTAATAACTTTTTTTCATTTAAAATTTTTAAAATTTTAGAGGCACCTTGGTGGCTCAGTTGGTTAAGCATATGCCTTCAACACAAGTGATTATCCTGGGGTCCTGGAACTGATCCCTACATCAGGCTTCTCACTCTGGGGAGAGCCTGCTTATCCTTCTCCTTCTGCCCCTCCCCCCACACTCTGCTCGTGCTCTCTCTCTTGCTGTTTCCCAAATAAATAAAATATTCAAATAAACTAAAATTTTAAAATTTTAAATAAATAAGTTTGAGAAACTTACCATGAGCCTGATTTATTAAGTGCAACATTAGTCAATGGCAGTATATGTGCTCGGAGAACCTTCAATGAAAGAAATCACAATTTGTTTTAAACTGAAAAAAATTAAGTTTACCTCATTAATTTTAACTTCAAACTAATGAAGACATTCAAGTTTGTCTTAATTATAAATAAACAGACAATAGTCACTATCTGAACAAATGAGAAAAAAATACATTGTGTCTTCTACCATTAAGACCATTAAGACATTTAATAGTTACATATAATTGCAAAAACATAATTAAATCTGTTTTCCATGAATTTGATTTTAAGATAAATTACTGCTATTAAATAAGATATCAAATAGCACTAATTTATAATATTTTCTTTTAAATACTGCACATGGGGGCCCCTGGTGGTTCAGTGGTTAAGCGTCTGTCTTAGCCTCAGGTTATGGTCCCAGGGTCCAGGAGTCCTGGGATCAAGCCCCGGATTGGGCTCCCCGCTCAGCAAGAAGCTTGCTTCTCTCTCTCCCACTCCCCCTGCTTGTGTTTCTTCTCTCTCTCTGTGTCCCTTTCTGCCAAGCAAATAAATAAAATCTTAAAAAAAAAAAAAAAAAGAAGTAAATAAATACTCCACATGGTTTTGTAAATATGCATGAATAGTATATAGAGGAAATACACCAAATATGTTTTAAATATAGATTTTACAATTTGTTATTACTTTTGGACTCCTAAACTCCTCTAGAGTCAGGATATGTATTATTTTATTTATCTTTCAATTTCTACATTGTCAAGCACATGGTGGATGCTTAATATTTATCGAATGAACATACATAAATTGGATAGTCTGTTTATAGATAAAGTGATTGCCAAGGCTGGGCCAGACCCAGTTATTTCTACTGCAGGAGTATAATTATTAATACTGTCCCCTTTCCCTATAAAAAATATTCCCTTTGGAGGATAAATTACAAGATCATGTGAGTTATAGAGCTCATATTTGAAGTTAAGTAGTGCCACCTGCTGGAACAAAGCGGTATCATAAGAATAATTTCTTAATCTTTCAATAATACAATGAAGGGATGACTACAAAAGATTGAATATTTTCTTTCAGATAGAATATGTCAATTATCAAAATAATAATTAAAATTTCTTATAGTTTTATTTAAATCATAAAAATAAAATCAGTGTAATATGAAGCAATACTAGAATAAACTATTAAATATTGTTAAATAAATAAGAAAAACTAAAAATGTCCTGAATAATTGACTATATTTGTGATATTTTTACTTTAACCAGCAAAAGATGATTAGAAAAAATAGGTACATTTTCACTGCATTTAAATTATTATAGAAGTCATATCAATAAATAATTTACTGAAATATAGTTTAGTTCACATGGAAGCAGAAAATATTAAGTTATTGATGTACTGTGAAATACAACTTCTTGATATTAGTCCAACTGGAAAAAATATAATTCTTCAATAACTTAAGACAACTTTAATGATCATCCTTTAAGTTTAACACTGTAAAGAACAGCCAAACTTACTAAAAATCTTTCTTTAACTTCTCAAGAAATAAATGTTAGAATTTCATTCATTCAGTCAATAAACAAACATTTGTTGAGACTTAGTCTTAGCAAATATATGTGAGGCACAGAGGGAAAGAGAAAATATAATCTGTATTTTGTCTCAAATTGGTAGGATACCAACTAATTCATTGAAGTTCTTCTATTTAGTTTTTTTAAATGCTCATTACCTTAAAAAGATAAAATTTGTGGTTGCTGTGCTGTCTGAGTTTATCTTGTAACCTCTGTATTAAAAGCTTTACTTGATCTGATCTTGAAGCTGTGATTAGAGGCTCTGCTTTTTGTATTTCTTCTACTAAGGCATTGACATCAGTGCTGAAATTCACCAAAAAAAAAAAAGAGTTACTTTTTTTCTATGCCAAAATTTGCATAGACATGCATTGCAGGAAGAATTGCATTGTGTTATGAAGCACATCTATAAAATATCAAAACACCATAGCTTTACCAGGAGATTTTGCCGGGGGGTAGGGGGGATACAAATCAATAAAATCGAGCCTGCAGAAAAGTGGCTCAGGTTCTTTAGAATGCACCGTCATGAACGGCATCTTCTCCTGTGGAAAGTGTGCAAGAATTATGATTTGCTCACCTGAGAAGCCCAAGTGCATACTGGTTCTGCACATGAGCTCTTTATTTTCTTCCTGTTTCTTTTCTTTTCTTTTTTTTTTTTTTTTGTCTCTTTAATGAACCCGTACACAATGTTCCTGGAACCACTATATTTTGTACCTTATATATGCTCTCTTGTTTAAACAACCCCCTAATTTAATGCTTTTATCATAATTACTTGAGGGATGAAGAAACTGAGGTTTGGAAAGGTTAAGTTTTAAATATTTTTTAAGGAAAGAGAAAGTACCTAACCAAAAATGGACATTCAAAGAATGATGATGATTAATATTTCATATGGACTATAGCATCATTCTCAAAAAAAAAAGCTGCTCTGAGAAGTATGAATTCAACTTCCCCTCAATATTCAAATAACCTATGGCAATGCTGATTAATTTTGCTAGTCTGGAATAATTGTTCAAGACAAAGAATAATGTCTATAAACCACAAAGCAACCAAAATAGGTCATTTTGGCTCCTCATGCCAAATTCTGCTTCATTACCTGTCTGTCGCAGATGTCACGTCTCAATAACCCACCTACCTCTCCTATCTCTCTCTCAACAGCTGCTTCTCAGAAATGCAAACTCAGATAAGCAAGCCTTTCCTCTTCATAAATAAACAGTTCCCGAGCTCCTGTCCACGTAAGGGACTGAGCTGGAAGACTAGTCATCCCACTAACATTTACCCTACTATTGCTTAGGCCCTGGGAGGGTAAAAGACACAGTCCCAGCTCTCAAGAAATACAGTGTATCGGAATCAGAATGAATATTTAGAACAGAAATGAATCAGAGGCAGTTTATAATGATGACTGATAAATTCCGAGAGAGTCAGTTGTCCAAGGACTTATAGTTTCCTAAGAATTAAGATGATAATGCCTCTTGGAAAGGTTTCCAACCATCGTTATAAATCAAAACAGATTTCCCAGCAAGATCTATATTCACCAGATATTCACCAGATGTACAGATATTTAATCTGTACATCCCAAGTCTGTGGAATTCTAATTGTTCTTTTCCAATATAGTAACTCCAGAATGTCCCCTATCGTGCAAATATTTTTATGTGCAGAAATCTTCTAAATTCTTGAGCAGAACCAGAAGTAACATCCATACTTTTTTTTTACTTGACATTTATATACTATAAAGCATAACTACCACATCCTAAGGACCCACACCTTTTTAAATATAAAATCTGTATTTTCCTGCCTCTCTAGCTGAAAGTTATTCTCTCATATAAACATTAATCTGTGCCACTCACATGACGTCCCACCCAGTACAAGTTGTTTCTCAAACTGGAAAACACATTCACTGAGGTCGGGATTAAGATTTTTGTATAGCCTCTCATTGACCCTAACCTAGAGCTTTGCATGTAGAAGGTGCAGATAACCTCATTACAGACTCAATAAATGAATGTCTAACAAAGGAACATTCTACACGCTGGCATAATGAGTAAAATGTGCCAGTTACAAAAATAACTGACAATCCTGACTTGATCTTAGACCTTGTCTGCCCTGAAAATAGATAAAACAATGACTTCTTTTTTTTTTCTTTTTTAAGATTTTATTTATTTATTTGACAGACAGAGATCACAAGTAGGCAGAGAGGCAGGCAGAGAGAGAGGGGGAAACAGGCTCCCTGCCGAGCACAGAGCCTGATCCGGGGCTCGATCCCAGGACCCTGAGACCATGACCTGAGCCAAAGGCAGAGGCTTAACCCACTGAGCCACCCAGGTGCCCCAAACAATGACTTCTACATGAAATTCAATGGCATTATCTTTGCCACTATTTATTCTTTGTTTAAACAATAAACGATTGAGTACCTTCTTTGTGTGGTCACTTGGAACAAGAAGGGGACTGAACATAAACCATCACCACCCAAGCCACTCCCTGTCCTCACCCTGAAACAAGCTCCAGACCTCTCTAGTGGCCACAGTTCTGAGAAGCCATGTTGTTTGGGCTCATTTCAAAACTCGAGAGCAGCTCATCTACTACTTAACTACAGTTACATGAGAGGTCCCTTTGCTGTCAGTTTCTGTTCCCCTCCCTGATAATCATGACAAAGGAGAAGGACAGTCACAATGGGAAATCCCTTATTTCTCTGGGTCAACAACTCTGAAACAGGTATCATGGTATTTTTGTTCTATTTGAAAATTTTCTCCCACTCAAACTATCTTTACTTTATCTGAACATGGGTTTCTGCAGGATAATCACTAATCTGATTCTGTCTCTCAAAGTGGAGTTTTGCCTATGATTGATTTCTTTATTTTTTCCCTTTCTCTCTCTCTTTTTTCCTCTCTCTCTCTCTTTCTTTCTTTTCTTTTTTTTTTTTTTTTTTTTTTTTTTTTTTTTTTTTTTTTTTTTTTTTTTTTTTTTTTTTTTTTTTTTTTTTTTTTTTTTTTTTTTTTTTTTTTTTTTTTTTTTTTTTTTTTTTTTTTTTTTTTAAGTTTTGCATAGGATTTCCTAAAGAGAACGAATTCTGGGCAGTATGATCTCATAAGAGGATTTCCTAACTCTGCCCCATGACAATTAATGAGGAGGACGGAATGCAATCAGTCCTGTGAGCTGTTTATCTACCAGGAAAGTAACAGGCTCCATTGTCTTCTTAAAATTCCAATAACCAGTATTCCTCAAAAATGTTAAGGTCATCAAAAAGAAGGGAAGTCATTCACCAAGGAGATCATTCACCAAGAGGAGCCTGAAGAGACTTGACAATGAAATGTAATGTGGTATTTTGGAAAAGAAAGAGATATTAGGAAAAAAAAAAAGGAAAATTGAATAAGATATGGTCTTTAGTTAGCAAGAATGTTTCAGTACTGATTCACTAATTAGGACCAATGTACCACACGAATGTATGATGTTAATAAATAGGGGATGCAGGGCATGGGTTATGTGGGAACTCCTGTCTTCACAGTTTTCTAAAACTATTCTAAACTAAAAGATTAAAAACAATAAAAACAGCTCTATTTAGGGCGAAAAAAAAGGGCAAAAAATCTGACTATCCTTTTCCCACCTCCTCCCCACCCAGCAAGACATTCAAGAGGAACTCACCGAAGCAAGCAGGAATTAATACAGCAGCCCTAGAACATTGTTCTAGCAATCTGAGTTCATCTGGCTCATCCACACATCATCCTGGGTCAGTGTTTTCCAGTAAAAAAAAAATCTGGATATGAAACCCAGGTTGCACTGAGTAGCTAGCTTACCTTACCTGGAACTGAGGTTGAGCAAATCTATGGATTTGGTCCTCAATTCTCCACTCTTTTCATATTCCAACATAATTCCTATAAAAATAAACAAACATGTTATAAACCACTTAGGATGACAACAATGTCAAAAGTTAATCTACTTTGCCATAATTTTTTTTTCATTTCTGTTTTTTTTTTTAATTTTTAGAATTTCTCTGCATAAAACATGTGCAGTGATGTCTGATTCTAAAACAAGATAGTGTGAACTCACTTTTTCCTAGTGCTTCCTCTAAATACAGCTACACACCCTTGAAATTACTCAACAGGCAATGTTAAAATAATTGAAGGTTGGATAGAGGGTAGACTGGCTAGAAGTCTCGGGACTTGAGCAATGACAGTGTGATGAGTTCTCTGGATTTTCTGTTTGTCTCCTATATACCCCTAAACTGGAAACCAGAGCAACTTGCTGCCTGGAACCACCAAAAAGCATAGACAACAAAAACCAAACAATAGCAGTTTGCTCTCTGTGGCCAAAGGACCAGACAAAGGGAAGTCAGACAAAGAACTAATGGGGAACCCTAAACGCTGCTCCATAACTGGGGCTCCTTAGGCAGTCTGATCCCCCAGTGGAAAGAAACCCTGTCCCAGTCCCCCTGCAAAGCTGGGCCCCAGCAGTAATCTAATCTGCCTGCAGCAGCCTGGCCACAAAGACCCAGGCCTCTTCAACATCCTCAGCTGGGGCCCCAGGGGGCTGTCCAATCTGTCTAGCAGCCACTGGGAAGTCCCAGGATCACTCAAAACCCATTTCACAACCAAGTCATCACCCTCGGAAGGGACAACAATGAAGTCCTGGGATATCCTGGGCCCCACTCTACAACCAGGTACCGAAGCGGTCTCTTCCTGCCTTTCAACCAATGGTGTCACCAGGACTAGAGTCTTGTCCCTCACACTGTTCTGGAAGGTTATTCAGCGAGAGCAGGCATATTGGGAATTACCTTCTACCCTGCAGGTGGCACCAGCTGGAACTGAGCCAGAGACTTTGCAGCACCAGAAAAATGAAGCAGACCAGAATAACATTGCAAGGACTCATAAACTTAAGCTGCCATTGGAACTGAAGCCCACAAAGTAGACAGAACCTCTATGCTAAATCTAAACATGGTGACAGGACTGTCAAAGTAGATTCAGATAGGATCGAGAGTCTCCTAACGTAAGAACCAAAATGTCCAGCATACAATAAACAGGAAAAGACAATCACTAGACCCCAATACCCAGGATATAATTAAAAAACCACACATCACACCAAGAACCAGAGAAAGATGATCGACAAACTCGAATATGGAAGTGAATATGATGCTGGGATTATCTAATTGCCTCCTTAAAGGAGATGTTGAAAATACTTTAACAACCAAATTTATGGAAACAAATGAAAAAATAAAATAATCCCAGAAAAATAAAAGTTTTTTTAAACAAATTAAATGGGAATTATAGAATGAGAAAGTTCAATGGCCAAAATGAAAAACTTGTTGAATAGGTTCAGTAGAAGAATGGAGATGACAAAGGATAGAATCAGTGAACTTGAAGACAGATCAATAGAATATATTCATTCTGAACAACAGAAAGATAATTTATTAGGAGAAAAAAAAATAAAGAGAGTCTCTTACCCACTTTACTGTACTACCTCTATAAATATGGGCCAGTGGATCTCAAAAGTTTTGGCCTTAGGACCACTTTATACTCTTTAAATTATTGAGGACACCAAAGAATTTTTGTTTTTGTAATATTTTCCATATTAAAATTGAGAAAATTTAAATTATGTATTAAACTGCTTTAAAATAATAATAATAAAGTCATAGCATGCTAATGTACATAACATTTTATAAAATAAGAAGAGTAGCATCATTTTACACTTTAGCATGTGTCTTTAATATCTGGCTTATTGAAAGACAGCTGGATTCTCATCTCTGCTTCTGCATTCAAGCAGTTCAGATGAAGTATATGGGAAAAAATCTGGTCATGCACAGATATGTAGTTGGAAAATGAGAAATTATTTTAATTGCACTTCCAGGTAATTGTAGATAATCTTCTTTAATACTACATTAAAACTTAATAACTAGTAATTCATAAAGATTGGTTGCAATATAGAATCTGAAACCACATCAATTAATTCTTCATATTCTGTTATATTAAAATCCATTGGTCTATCTCACACTTTCAAAGGATCTTTTATTCATGTATAATTTATCATGCATCAGATACCTGAAAAATATTTAGATCATGCATCAGACATCTGAAAAATATTCGTTTACTGAGTTATACACATCTTCTAAATGTTGACATATATCATCACACAATATCCCCCCCAAAAAATCACATTTGTTAATATCACTACCAATATCTATCATCAGAAAACTCTTTCAGGGTCGGTATGCTGCCCAGCTCATGGTGGTAGATACAAGTTTTCTGAAATTCTCATTTTTGCCTGAAGGCTCAAATTTTATCACCGGCAAGAAATACTGACTGTTTGGCCTCAAAGTTCCTGACTCACTTTGCTCATTTGCAAACAAAATGTCTTCCAAATGTCCAAGTCTGAGAGCCGCATTTGTTTTTCAGTCTTTCAAGTACAACTGGTGTTCCATGAAGAAAATGGCTGGTTCATCTCTCAGTCACATGACCATATAAGGTTTTCCTCAAAACAACTATCAAACATCTCTGTGCAGCAGAAGTGCTTAATGAGAACTTTCTATTTCATCAGGCAGAATGCAAGTACTCCCAGGTCAGTATTTGACTATGTTAGTAAGTTTTACCATTTCGTCAAGGGCATTCCTAAGTGAAACTGAGGGTTTTTTTTGTCCTATCACCAGTTTGTGTTAGTGAGGAATACAATGACCACCATGAAAGTTTGTTGCCACTGCCTGATGTGGAGTTAAATTTCCAGAGATTTCACTTCCCAGTGCTTTTGTAACCAGTAATGCAAATGTCAACATAGTGAGAAAACCAAGTGGTATCTTATTGTTACTAGGGAAAGAGGTTTGGCCTTGAGGCCCCACTGAAAAGGCACAAGAGCCCCCAAGGGTCCTTCTACAGTTTGAGAATCGCTCCCCTAAGGTCATATATTTGATATAGCAAATGTGATTCCAGAAGCATTTTAGATCAGTAGAAAATAGGAAATTCCATCAAACACAAATTTATGTTCTAGAGCACTGAACCACTGAGATGGAATGAGGCAGAGTTGAAAAGGCATGTACATGGCATCAAACAGATCCAGGTTTGAGTTCCAGCTCAAGTCCCTACTTATTTCATGATACTAGTAATCTCTTTATACCTCAGTCTTCTCATTTATAGATAATACTTTCATTTTTCTGGTTGAAATTAAATAATATGTATACAAAGCACCTGGCATCTAGAAACTCATTAAGTATTTCTTATTATCTAGTGAATAATCAAATACTGCCTTGTGACACATAGTCACCTTGTATTACTTAAATTATATCTATGCCTTCTCTCTCTGGTGAGACTGTAACATCTTTGAGAAGAAAACCATATGCTTCTTTATACTTCCAGGAGGACCCTCCTTGGAATGAGTCATGATGATTTATGCACAGTAAGCACATGATTTGGCCAGCTTCAAGTACAAGCAACACTTTGTCAAATGGATTTACACTTTCCCCTCTCTGGCCTTCATTTATCCCTCAGAGGGGTCTGCCCCTCCCCGTTGTCTTTATGATCTTTCTGTTTTCCATCCTCTCCACATCTGACTCACCAGACTATGCCCTCCTGGGTCTGTCTTCTCTTTATCCCTAGTATCTACCATGAAACTGGTGCACAGAACTGTTCAAACAGAGCTTGTTGAATATACAAGCTAACTGACAGATGATTGGATGAGTACCCCCAGAATGCTTAATGCAATTGACAGTCCTTATCTTTACAACACACGGACTTTAAAAAATAATCAACACTATGACCAAATCTCCTTCTTCAAATACAATTATCCATTGGCTTTTATGAAATCTCTTTGTCTTTTTTCTACTTTGTTACTTTTCATTCTCCTTTACGGATTCCTCCTCTTACGACTGACCTTTAAATACTGATTTAGGTTAGGGTTCGGGTCTAGGAATTCTCTCTTCACTTTACATTTTTTTTGTCTGTACAAATTCACCCATACCCATGGTTCTGATTACCATCACTATGCCAACAATTACCAGTTGTAATTCTCCCATCTAGAACTCTGTGTTGTAGATGCGTGTGTATCTTGCCTGTACCTCAAACAAGTCCAGGGTCTTCCCCCTCAATCCTGCTTCTCCTACAGAGCTTATTTCCCAGGGTCAGACATCACCACTCACCCGACAGCACAGCAGCACTCTTGGGAGGAATTCATCTCAACACAGTCATGCTGCACGGATTTGGCACAACTTAAGTAGGTAAACCCAAGCAGCTGTTGTGTAATGAAGTATAAGGTTTTAGAACCAAAAAATCATTCCATGTGCTTTTAATGACCAGAGCACCCAGACACAGCAAGCAAACAACTGTAACTAACCTTTTCAAAAAATTACAACATTGTGAAAATCTTTTTAAAAACCTATTTATAGGGACGCCTGGGTGGCTCAGTTGGTTAAGCAGCTGCCTTCAGCTCAGGTCATGATCTCAGCATCCTGGAATCGAGTCCCACATCGGGATCCTTGCTCGGCAGGGAGCCTGCTTCTCCTGCTGCCTCTGCCTGCCACTCTGTCTGCCTATGCTCTCTCTCTCTCTCTCTGACAAATAAATAAATTAGAAAAAAAAATTTTTAAACCTATTTATATGTCACGTGTTCTAGAAAAGATTTAAAAGGGCTTAGAAAAAAAATAAATAAAATTCAAAAAGTGAAGATTGTAAGTAGTAAGAATTAGATGCACTGACAAGGGAAGGTTCAAGTAAAGGAAAGATCACATCTATAATTACACTGAACACTTAAATATGAAATTAACAAGAAATGTGCAAGACCAAGTTGTACTATGGAACATAAAAGAAAACTGTGATAAATGAGGACACACATTTCTAGATGAGAAAATGTAATATTATAAACATGTCAAATCAATCTATGAATTAAAGTAATTATAATGACTTTATTTTTTGGAATTTGAAAATTTACCATATATTATAACAAACTGTAAAACAAAAAAACGTGACTCCAGTCAACATAAGTGTAACTTAGATCAACATAAAAGAATCACTTATATATGGGAGTTTAAAAATAAACTGAAAGTAATATTTTAAATTAATGAGGAAAAATAAATTATGCAATAAATAATGATATAATAATCAGTTGGATTTTGGAAAAATTTATAAAACTGGATTGCTACCACACAAGATACAAAAATATATTCTAGATTGATTTGAAATTTTAATATTAAAAACAAAATACAAAATGGTCAAAATAATAGAATATATTTACATCTTAGTGTAAGCACTTGGCTTTTTATTAAGATTTTGTTTATTTATTTTAAGATTTTATTTTTTTATTTGACAGAGATCACAAATAGGCAGAGAGGCAGGCAGAGAGAGAGAGAGGGAAGCAGGCTCCCCGCTGAGCAGAGAGCCTGACGCGGGACTCGATCCCAGGACCCCGAGACCATGACCCAAGCTGAAGGCAGCGGCCCAACACACTGAGCCACCCAGGCACCCTTTATTTATTTATTTGACAGAGAGATAGTACAAGTAGGCGGAGAGGCAGGCAGAGAGAGAGGGGGAAGCAGGCTCCCCGCTGAGCAGAGAGCCTGATGTGGGCCTCGATTCCAGGATCCTGAGATCATGCATGACCTGAGCCTAAGGCAGAGGCTTAACCCACTGAGCCATCCAGGTGCCCAGCAATTGGCTTTTTAAGCATGATGTGCAACTCAACACCTAAAGAAGAAAAAAATGATGCATTTGTCTGAAATAAAGTGAAGCTTCTATACAGGAGAAGATACCACAAAGTTAAAGATAAATGATAATCAGCAAAAAAGTTTCAACTATAAATACAAAGCTTAAAGAACTTACTCTAAAGAAATCTAAAAATGATTTTTAAAAAGAAAATGGACAAAAGGCAGGAAAGGCCAGTTTGCAAACAGAGAGTGACAATGGTCAATAAATAAACAAAAATAAAATATTCCCAATATTTTAACTGGGAAAAGAAATACAAAATACAAAAAGAGATATAATTTTTACTCATCAGAATTGCAAAGATGGCAAAGACTGATAATACTAAATACTAGCCAGGTTGAGGAAATAGGAGTTCTTACTGGTGGTAGACATGTCAGGTGGCTCCCTTCAAGAAGCCATCATACCAGGGTGCCTGGGTGGCTCAGTGGGTTAAGCCTCTGCCTTTGGCTCAGGTCATGATCTCAGGGTCATGATCTCAGAGTCCTGGGATCGAGCCCTGCATTGGGCTCTCTGCTCAGTGGGGAGCCTGCTTCCCCCCGCCTGCCTCTCTGCCTGCTTGTGATCCCTCTGTCAAATAAATGTCAATAAATGAATAAAATCTTTAAAGAAAAAAAAAACAAGAAGCCATCATACCTTCAGTGGGTTGAGCATGCTCTTATTTATCCTTTTATGTATTTTTCAGAATTTTGTTAAAAGTAAATATTACTCTTAAGATAGAAAAAAAGAGAGAAAAATTAGAACATGGAGGAAAAGGGAGAAAAATGATAGAGATTAACATTATTAACATATAAATTCCTGAAGATCAAGATCAAGATCTCCATAAGGTTATTTGAAAACTCAAATAACATACAAAGTTTCTATGAGCTTAAGGTATCACTATCATTAAAGACTGCTTCCTTCCTGTTCTGTAATTTTAAGTATTTTGCATTATATATGAGTACTCAATATGCACTATTTATTCTTAAAGAAAGTAGCCCTTCGATAAATAGTTGAGTAAATAAATGATGTGTAAACAGTGGGTAAATTATATAATCTTAATCTGTAACTCAGAGAAAGGTTGGAAAGAATTAGCACTATTCTAAGGAAATGCACTAAATAATTTTAGTAAATCACAAAATACTGCATTCTTTTTTTCACAATTATCTTGTTTCTTATAAAATAAAAAAAATGTTAAAAGTCTTTAAAGTCGACTACTAAAGATTAGCTGGGTTATTATACAGATGGATTTAGAAAACAAAGTGCAAAATCTGAAACCTATGCATTGGACGGTTCCACTGTTACAAAACACCAAGGTCAAATGCTCACCCTCCCCATGACCACTGAGCTGCAGAATTAAGGCAGAAGCTGGGTCGTGCATAGTGAAGAACACAAGCAGGAAACAGACAAAGATGCTCCCAGGAGCACATGTTGTTCTTCAGTGATTGTTGCCCACGGTATCTTAATGTTCTCCATGAATTTTTGTGCAGTAGGTAGGATTCCCAAAAACACTTAAGAAGCTTCTCCCCCGCAAATTCTGCAATGTACTATAAGACCAAGCTTCAAAAGATGTGAGTGTTCCTTACTCCGATCACATTCAACCAACAAAGACCCTTAAAGTGCTCAGAATATTAACGAGTCTAATTAATGTTTGTTTAACTCCTTCTCATGGCCCAAAAAACTTGGGGCCTACACACAAGAAGTAAAAGACAAAGACTGTCATGCCTGAGTCAGTTGAAAAGCACGTTTGCAACACCTACTCTTCATGAAGTGAAGAGCTTATGAATTAATGAATGAGATAAAAAGAGAATGCCCATGCTTGTTTAGCTATATTACTGCCATGTACTTTTAGGAGGGAGAGGGACAAATTCCATGGATGCCAATGGTGGAATGCTCCTGACCCATATGTTATTCAAAAGAAAGTAGGAGGACTGAAGTCTGGGAACTAAGATATCAAACAAAATTGCAGAAGGGATAAAGGTAACACAAGAATGATTCAGTGGTGAGTGATTTTTTTCCTCCTTGATAATGTTATTTCAACACCCACCAGCTCTTCAGTAGTACCTTGGAAACTTGCATATAATGCATGGATCACCAAAGACTGGAATTCAGAAATTAAGTGTCTAACATGCTAAGTGATATGACTTCATTAGAAGATAATCATTAAGGCAATAGTTGCAAGTTTAAGTCCAAAGCCTTATTGAATGGGAGATCGCCATTGGAATCCTGGACTTTCAGAGCTGGAATGAATCTTACAGATCATCTGTCTCACGTATTCCCACTTCAGGAGGAGCTCAAGGCATTCTACTCAACACACTTTATCTCATTAAACTTGTTTATTCAACAAATATGTGAGCTCGTCTTTATTGACCCATCTCCATCTACTCTAAGTGCTAGAGATGCAGTAATAAACAAAATAGACTAAGTCCAGGACCTCAGGAAGCTTTTATTCTAAGTTGGGGTGACTAGGTGAAATACATAGGTAAAACTGTGGTATGTTGCCCTGAGATAGCGCTAAGGAAAAAAAAAAAAAACCAGCAGAGGACACACATTGTGCATCCAAATGAACAATCAGGCAGGCCATGAGGTACTCAGGACTACTCCCTCAGGTTGTTTTTTTTTTTACTTATTTTTTTTAAAGATTTTATTTATTTGACAGACAGAGATCACAAGTAGGCAGAGAGAGACAGAGGGAGGGAGGCAGGCTCCCTGCTGAGCAGAGAGCCTGATGCGGGGATCGATTCCAGGACCCTGAGATCATAACTGAGCTCAAGGCAGAGGCTTAACCCATTGAGTCACCCAGGCACCCCCTCCCTCAGGTTTTTAAACAGGGAGAATAGATGAGATCACCTAACCTATGAGTATAGATAGAGAAGTCCAAGGGCAGAGTGATGAGACACTCCAACATTAAGATCAGAAGGAAGAGACACCAATAAGATGGATGAAGGAGGAGCCACAATAAAGTGGGATTAAAAACCAGTGTGTCCTGGAATCCAAGGGACAGAGTGGTCAAATGCATTAGATGCTGCTATCAGGTCAGGAAAAGAAGTATGCAGAGGCGGCCAGCGGGTTGAGTGATGTTGGAGATCACAGAGGATCTTGAAGAGTGCAGTTTCAATGGAGCCATGAGGGTGAAAACACGACAGGAGTGAGTCCAAGACAGAAGAGAAGAGAAATCAGGACGCTGTTCTTCCAAGGAGGTTTGCTCTGAAGGGAACGAGATAAATGGGAGAGTAGCTACAAAGGGTCAACAGACAGGTTAAGATGGGCATTGTTACCAACATGTGACTTGATGGATGGAAACAAATTGCCTAAGCTACAAAATCTACGGTGAGAGCCAGATATTATGTTCCCAAAGCTCATCTTCCTAACCTACACTCCACAGCAAAGGGATGAATGAAAGCCAGTCATTCACATATCCGTCTATTTATGGGAGCCAACCCCAGCCTACACCAAGCATAGCCAAAGTTGTGAACGCATCGAGAGAACAAGCTATTTACAATTTCCCCCGTGCTACCTCTCACATCTAGGGCCTTTTCGTGTTATTTTAATCGTAATTCTAAGAGGGAGGAAATGAGTTATGATTTTTCTACAAATGTTAACTTCACATGGGTGAGAGTTAATGCCAGGCCTCCCGTTGAAGGGAAGCCCAGTCTTCTCATCCCGCAAGGATATTTGGTCATCTACTGGTTTGTGGCAAGTTTTGTAGACTTTTAAATGTTATATTCTTCTTATTTTTATTTATTTTTTTAAAGATTTTAAAAATTTATTTGTTTGAGAGAGACAGAGAGAGAGAGAGAGAGCACATGCAGGGGGAGAGGCAGGCAGAGGGAGAGGGAGAAACAGGCTCCCCGCTGAGCAGGGAGCCCCATGAGGGGCTCCATCCCAGGATCTTGGGATCATGACCTGAGCCCAAGGCAGACACTTAACCCACGGAGCCACCCAGGCGCCCCTATTCTTATTTAAAGTGAGCTCTGAATTGGAACCAAGAGTTCTCCCCTTATTTCTGTACCTAATGAGCTGGGTGACCAGTGGTCTTCACTCATTCTTCAAAGGTGACCATGTCCTCACCTGTGAAACAAGACAACTAGACAAGTTTGTCCCACTCTAAAACTACAGGGTTCTGTGGGTGTATTTTGAAATTCCTCAGCTCATTGGAATCAAGGACTGTGACCTTTAAGCTGAAAGCCCTGGGGTATAGGGCGCCTGGTGGCAGGTCCACAATAAACGTGTTTGGCCAACTGATAAGCGTGGTCTGGAATGCGGACACTCAATTAATATGCTTTGATGCATATGCATTTTCCTTTTCATACTCAACACATCTTGACTTGATCGTTCTGCTATGTTTAAAATAAAAAGCAATGTGCTCCTTGTCAGCGTCTTCCCTTCCGGATACCAGTCTCTAGGGACATCACTGATCGCCACCCCTCCCTCCCCGTCCGCCCCATTCCTAACTAGCCAGAAAAGTATTAGAACTCTGCAACTTCAACGTTTAAAGAATTCCTAAAAAAAAAAAAAAAAAAAAAAAAAAAAAAAAAAAAAAAAAAAAAAAAAAAAAAAAAAAAAAAAAAAAAAAAAAAAAAAAAAAAAAAAAAAAAAAAAAAAAAAAAATCACTTTAAATGTTTTGAGTAACAGTGTTCAGCAACCAAAGGAGCAAGGGGCCCTGTTTGGAATCGCCCGGCTATCTGTCCCCGACATGGATCACCCGGTAGGGGACCCCGCCGGCCCCTCGAGTCCCCGCACTCTCCGCCGCCCCGGAGCCTCCCAAGGCCAGAGCCCAGCACCCACGCCAGCACGGAGGGGGCCCGGCCCCTACCTGGCGGGTAATACCGGAGTAGGAGGCCCTTGAGCTTCATTTTCTCCTTCCCGGACCCCTGGTCAAGGCTCTTCGTAGCCATGGAAACAGCCAAACAGCAGCTGTGCTTCAGCGCGCATGCGCGAGCATCCAGGGCGCGGAGCTGGGCTTGCAGACTTCGGGGGTGCGGTCTGCGGCGCCGGCGACCCGGGGCGGGTTGGGGGGCGTCCGCTCGGCGAGGGCGGCCAAGGAGCACGCCCTGCCCCTGCGGGTGCCCGCACCTGCCTGCTTGTTCGTAGGGGCGGGCGGGGGCTCCAGGGCGCGTCGCTGAAGAGAGCGCTGCCACCCTCGCTCCGTCTGCACCGTCGGTGCCTGGGCTGCGCAGGGACGGGGGACCCCCTCCCGTTCTCAGTCAGGGTGACTTCACAACGGGCGAAGCGCGGCCGGGGAAGGGAGGTGCTGGCCGCGCACACTGTGGCCCATTGAGTTTCCAAGGAGAAGGGACTGGAGGAAAGTACCCTCCTGGTCACCATTCCGGGCCTCTTCTCATGCCCTGTCCTTGTTCCCACAAAAGAATTAGGACCACAATGTAAGAGGCTACATGTCCTGATGCTGCGCGGTGCGCTGTGCTTGGCGCCTCATACACCTGTAGCTGTAGAGATTAACAGGTTTGAGTGGTGCACCATTTCTTCCCGCCCACTCACGGATGCAACAACCCAGCATCAGAAAAAATGAGGACCCCCACCCACCCCCAACTAGCGAGCCACAGAGGCGGGACGGGAGGGCAGGTGCGTCCGAAGCCTGTCACCTGGAGTCCACAGGGTACTGTCCACCCAAGGTATATGGTTTCCCGGACCTTTTCGTGGCCTATTCGGTTTCTTGCCAGAATCCGTTCTTTGCCTGTAAAGTCTAGTTCCCGTGAGGAAGACGGTCCTGGAAGAATCAGTGGGGCCAGACTGTCCACTTCCTTTAAGGAATTTGACCTAAATTCCTAACTCAGATATCCCCAAAGGTAAGCACGTCCTCTGTGGTCTTCACAACTGTGGGCCACATCTCCTCATCGTCTCCATGCCAATTTTCCAAACTGACTCACTTATTTTACTTCACGTTTTTATTTATTTTTTTTTAATTTATTTACTTGTCAGAGAGAGAGGGAGAGAGAGCGCGAGCGAGCACAGGCAAACAGAGTGGCAGGCAGAGGCAGAGGGAGAAGCAGGCTCCCTGCCAAGCAAGGAGCCCGATGTGGGACTCGATCCCAGGACGCTGGGATCATGACCTGAGCTGAAGGCAGCCGCTTAACCAACTGAGCCACCCAGGCGTCCCATTACTTCACGTTTTTAAATGCAAGCTTGCAAGAAAATTATTGTTAATCCTGTAAATTGGAATTTTGCCCAGTTGTCGATGAGGATCAGTAGATAACTGTAAAAATAAATGTGATTTTTTAAATGCTATGGAATGACCCTATACTATTGCCTACCAGAGACTATGAACCAAAGGCCTTCCCTACAAAACAGTAGGGAACCATCATCAACTATTTGAAATTTTTAAGACAGCCGAGCCTTTCTACTACTTTCTACTCCAACTGAGCCTTTCTACTTCATGTACTCAGAAGGCTGGAGGGGTCACTGAAATGGGAGAGCCTCTGCATGGAAAAATTAAGCCTAATACAAATGGGAAGCACATAAAAATCCTAGCATCCCACACTTGAGAAACAGAAAAAACATGAAATCTAAGATTCCTTCTAGCTCAAAGTCTCTCCTAATCATTAAGACTCTGGAAAAGGTTTAAGTGGGGAAGGACGAAGAGATCATCTATAGAAACAAGAAGTCTTGGGGCTCCAGAATGGCTTAGTCAGTTAAGTGTTGATTTCCGCCCAGGTTATGATCTCCAGGTCATGCATGATCTCAGGGTCATGGGACTGAGCCCCACGTCGGGCTCCTGCTCAGTAGGAAGTTGGCTTGAGATTCTCTCCCTCTCCCTCTGCCCCTCCCCCAGGGTCTCTCACTCTCTCTCTCAAATGAATAAATAATATCTTAAAAAAAAAAAAAAAGAAACAACAAAGTCTTTAGTGGATTTTGTTTCCCCATTTATTGTCTATGCTTGTGACATTTTAAATGAGGCCTTCGAAAAAATAGTAACTTTACAGTGAAGAAATCCAGTAGACACCATTTGATCATTGGTATAGAAGTTAACATCCCCAATGTAGGGACAAACTGACATTCATAGCTCGTCATACAAGGCAATGACAAGGACACAGCAATTCTCTGGAATTCCTTCCTGCAAAGCATAACCTGTCTCTTTAATCATGAGGAAACATCAGGGCAACCAAAATTAAAGAAATTGTATGAAATAACTGTCAAGCCAAGAAAAAAAAAAAGACTGAAAACTGCTTAAGATTAAAGGACACTAAAGACATAGAACAATTAAATGCACTGAGTGATGCTGGGTCCTGAACCAGGAAGAAAATTATCTGTAAAGAACATGATTGGGACAATTTAATGAGACATTGTAGTTTAGATTATATTGATATTATATCAATAGTGAGTTTCCTGATTTTTGATCATTGTGCTGTGATTATATAAGACAATGTCTTTGTTCTTAGAAAAAATACACTGATTTCTTTAAAGATACCTGCAATCAACTCTCAAATGGTTTTGAAAATCTTATATTTATGTGTAGGGGTGTGTGTGTGTGTGTGTGTGTGTGTGTGTTTGGATAGGTGGATGAATAAGAAACAATAAAGCCACTGAGAAAAAAATACTGAATCCAGCTAGGCACAGGACTCTTTTTGAGAAGTTCCTTGTCCTACTCTTGCAACTTCTCCATAAGTTTGGAATTCTTACAAAATAAAAAGTGGCCTTTGTTTTCCACAGAACAAGCCAGGCTTCATAATGTTCCAGGATATAGATAACAACCACTGAACCATCTGGCTCCACTTTTGTTAAGAGATGCCCAAGTTCAAGTTCATCCCTGTTTCACTTCTAATTCTACCTCCATCTTCCTCTAGTTGAGACCAAGAGCCTCGACCACTGTTACCTACCTATATTCACCACTCCCTCCATTTCCAGGAGTTCCTGAACTTCCTAAGTGGCTCTTGGCTTTCTGTTCCAGGTAAAGGATTTCTCCTACCTCCTTGAACCAAACTTTAACAAGTTGTCCTTTTGCTTCTTAAAAAAAAAAAAATTCCAGCTCTGCAACGTTTGACATCCTTCCTTTGGCTCCAAGAGTTTAAGCCAAGTTCTCCCACATAAGTTAGAAAACTTCCTCACCACCTTCACGTCATATCCAGAGCCTTCTTTACCAACTCTGGGGCACAGGCCTTTGGTGTTGAAGTCCCATTTTCCCAGAGCCCATCCCCACTAGAGATCAGCAGCCCTCCTCTCTGTCTTTGCTTCAGAGTAATTTATCTGGATGTCAAAACATCCTGACTGTCCCAAAGTTCTCTCACATTTCCTCCCTAACACCTAGATACTCTCTGTTGATGGGATTCCTAGTGTTCTGACTTGATAGCCCAGAATCCTGCCACAAGTATCCAGTGTAAGTCCCCTCGGCCCCCCTTTTGGGAGGCAATAGGCTTCTCTGCAAATGAAGTGGTGATCCAAAGAGAAGTAAGTGAAGTTCATGAGCGTGGACGGATTTCTCTTCTGGCCTTGGCTTACACTGAGGTTAAAGCTATGCGTAATTGCTTACCATGTACACATTCCTGGAAGGTGCTGCATGAATCTCTCGACCTGAGTAAATGTCTGTTTCATGCTAATTCATGGCCATTAGCCATGAATGTTGTACAGAAATCTATAAAAACAAAACTACATTGTTCAAGTGAAGGGTGCTCATCTTAGTGTCTGGAAGACTTGGTATGACTTCCTCACAGGGCTACTCTAGACACCTTCCTAAAAGTCATATCATACTCTCCATCAATTCCTGCATTCTGTATTGATTTGACCATTGGCTCACTAGAGCAACAATCACCATTCATAATGGATTTGCATATATAAATGTAACATTTCCCTCTGGGTTTCTTCGTCACTGACACCTTCCTTGAACAGCCAGAAGTTTAAAAAATTTAGTATCATTAACTTGACTTCCCTAAAGTAAATCTGTCTGGTGGATTGAAGCCACACTGGGTTTCTGTTCTCAGTGTGCCCCTGGACCAGCAGCATAGTCCCACCTGGGAACTTGTTAGAACTGTAAATTCTTGCCACACCTTACCACCTATAGGATCAGAAATGCTGGTAGCGAATGCCCGACAATCCCTGTTTGAACAAGCTTTTCTGGTGATCCTGGTGAACAATAAAGTTGGAAAACTACTCAGTTGGTACAATATGTTACAATGGTGGGCCAGGCCTGAGAGAAGGTGGGCGCTCTCCCCCTATCATCAGGCCTTTTATATATTCTGAAGTACTCCCTGATTGTGAGGGACAGTAAGCTGCTTGGTCACATCCGAGGATGTGAGTAGGACCCAGAAATAGTGTGGGAAGAAACTGGAATTCTCTACGTAATTGGGCTTCAGGGGCTCCAATGTGCTGAGAGACACCAGTGGATATCAGAGTGTGAAGGAAGGCTGGGGGTGAGGGAATGTCTCCAAGAGAGAGAGGGAGGGAAGGAGGGGAAGAAGGACGTAGGGAGGGAGGCAGGAGTCAGCCTGGAGGATCTGGCTCAGCACCTCGGCAAGACTGATGGACAGGAATGCAGTTCCAGTGGGACATGGTGGCTCCCATTTGACCCAGTTCCTCCCGGAAAGAGCCCTGGCATCAATGGGAGCCTATAATCACTAGTCTCAGGGGCACCCAGTCCGTAGATAAGAGAGGCACAGTTGCTTCTTGGAAAGAAAGTACAGAGAATGAGATCTGAATCTTCAAAGACTGCCAAGAGAGGTCCGCTGAGCCTCCCAGGTGGTGGGACCCCAGTACAGCCACCCCAGAGGGGCTGCATCTGGGCTTTTGAAACTTCTTCCCATTTCTGCCTCCACCTCACTGAAGGACCTGTGGAGTACGTGATCTTATCTGGGACCGGAAAACCAGTGACATGAAGGGCCACTAATTGATGTACTAAGTATATTTAGAGGGCCCACCAGTGCTAGGCATGTTTCAGGTATAAAGGGTCTAATTCTGAAAACAATAATTTGGGGGAAGCCATTCCAAGAGAGGATCAGACTTCAGGTGGGTTTGAAACTATTGTGTTTATAGGTGGGGGGCATGTCCGTAGGTAGGATAACCTAGGGATTGTTCCTAGGTAGGACTGCATTTACAGTCTATGAGGTACTTCTACTGGGACATGCAGGCCGCATTAACAGGGCTGTTCCACAGTAGCTTCTGTCACTAAGAGCAGCATGCCTGACCTGAGACCTCGCTCTGCCAGCTACCAGCCGTGGGCTCTTAGGCAAGGTCCCTAAGCCCTAAGGCTTCAGTTTCCTCATTGGAAAGATAAGAATGATCCCAGTTAATGGGGTTGTTATCTCCGAGTCTTGTTCAAAATCACTCTGCAAGTATCAAGGTTGGTGATGACAGTGATAAGCATTTATTTTCCTAAGGTGGTTTGTTTGAAATTGGGGAAGGGTGTGTGCCCATTGCTCCCATCTAAATTGATAATCTAGATCGGCAATTACTCTGATAACCCCGTACAGGCAATTTGGAGTCCTTTGTATGACACCTGACAGTAGATACACCTTTCTAGTTACGTTTGTATTAGTATAATTAGTATAAAGAATAAAACTAGCTTTTACATTCCTCAAGACATAACTACTTTGTCTGTAGATCCAAATAGATTTGTCTTCTTTTTTTTTCTTTTATTATTTTTTTTATTTTTTTTTTAATTTTTATTTTTTATATACATATTTTTATCCCCAGGGGTACATGTCTGTGAATCGCCAGGTTTACACACTTCACAGCACTCACCATAGCACATACCCTCCCCAATGTCCATTACCCCACCCCCCTTTCCCTACCCCCTCCCCCCAGCAACCCTCAGTTGGTTTTGTGAGATTAAGAGTCACTTATGGTTTGTCTCCCTCCCGATCCCATCTTGTTTCTTTTCTTCTTTTCCTAACCCCCAACCCCCCATGTTGCATCTCCACTTCCTAAACTCAACACCCAAAGAACAAATAATCCAATCAAGAAATGGGCAGAGGACATGAACAGACATTTCTGCAAAGAAGACATCCAGATGGCCAACAGACACATGAAAAAGTGCTCCACATCACTCAGCATCAGGGAAATACAAATTAGATTTGTCTTCTTAAAGAAATGGCCTGTGAGGACTTAGAAGGGGCAAGAGGGATATAGATCTTAACAACACTAGAGATTGTCCAAAGAAGAATAAAGCTGTGTAAGGACATGAGAACGTCCAAACGAGGGGAGCGGCCATGGACCTCACACCACCTTCCATGTCCATGCCTGATACACAGTGGGTCAGTCCTCCGTCAGTGTCTGATGCTTAAGAACTTGGAGGATCCATTTGGAAGAGGAAGTAGCTGATTAGGTGCAGAGAGAGGGCAGGGTTGAGAGAGCCGGATCCCCAGAGACAGATTTCGGCTCAGTACAAAGAACTTTGTACCAGTGTGTCCAGTAATGGGCTAGGCTGTCTCAAAAAGTACTGAGGATTTCCCAGCACAGGAAGCGTTTTAGCTGAAACAATTTGACCAGCTACCAGGATGATTGCAGAACACAGTGTTAATGGGATGAAAGCCAAAACTAGATAAGAAGCTCATCTCCCTTTTGATGCTGTAGTTCCTTCATTTTGTGCTGCCTGTGTGTTTTCACAAGAGGGTAACCACGGGCCGGTGAATGACGGTAGCCTGGGAGTTGGAAGTTCCAGTCCCGGCCCTCCCATCAGTGACCTTTGAGCAAGTCACTTGTCCTCACCCGGAGTTACCCATCGGCAAATCATCCTTCATTCCATTCAGTTCCAGCATAACACCGCCAACTTCTTCACGCTCTGGGCTTTCATTCTGTCATTCCTTCCACCTGATAGAACTCCCACTTCATCTGCTCTAAAGTCGTACCAGGCTCCAATCACCTTCGCCACATGCTCAGTTCAACTGCATGGGGCGGGTGTGGGTTTCTCATGAGGACTAAGGCCATTCCCGCCTCAAGCTCCCACTCTCAAGACTGCACCTGGCCACTTTTCGGCAAATTCAGATGAATCCAGGGATTCCTCTGGAAGCCGTTTCATCTTTAAAACCTCATTGCATTCAGAACTGCTATTTGCTTTGTCCTTCTCAAATAGAGTTTATTCTGAACGTCTCATAGCCACTTATCATGGCTTGTGGAGAAGGACCCAGAATTCTCAGTCACGGTTACCCTGGGTCCTGCCCGCCTACTTTGCAACCCTCCCCCCACTTGTGAGGTTGCTTCCCACCCCTCACTGCAGCCAGGAGCTGAGATGTGACCATGTCTTGCTCTGGACCCCAGCAGGACAGTGTGTGCCTCACGTCTGCTCTTTCTCCTCTAGGCTGGCAGACCCGGGAAGGCTCTCTAGCTCTTCCTTTGTTACCTCCCATGTCCCAGTCATGGGTCCCGAGAATTTTCAAATATCTAAATTCGCCAATTTGACCGCAAGAAACGAGGGAGTTCCCTCTAATCCACATTGGGCTGCCATTTCTGCCTAATTTCCACCCATTACAGTAAAGCAGGAAAGCTTCTTTGCAAGGCTTGCTGGATTCTAGCATCATCTCACAGAAGGGTGGTCTCCTTCTTCCTGGATCCCAAAACGCCAAAGGAGTTCTCCGTAAGCCTTCCACATCTTAAAACAAACCGTTTCCATTTTTCCTCCTTCTACCCAGATGAAAGGGTCATTTTCTAAATATGCTGGTGAAGGGAGTTGGTTTGGAGTCAGTGCCCTGGTACCCTCTGCCCCGCACCACAGGCAGGTAAACGCCCAGCAAGTGCTTCACACAGAGCCACCGCTAGCATGCACCATGCCTTTGCACAGATTATAAAAATGTTGTCACCTCTGGGCTGGAGAAATACAAATGACGCCCCTTTGCCACTCTAGGGCTCCAGGGTGCCAGGGCTAGGCTCCCACAGCTGGCCAACCCAGGCTGGGTATGGGCCAGGTTTCTCTGCACTCTTCCTCCACGGCCAGGCTCAGTGTGCTGCCCAGACGGCCCGCAGTCCTCCGCGCATGCCCAAAGGACGGTTGATCCCTACAACGCTACCCACTCAAAGGCCTTGACCCACCTAAACTTCCCCGTGTGGCTCACGCTAGGGAAGTACATTTGCCTGCAAGTTGCTTTTCCATGCAGAAGTGGCGGGAGGCTGGGGGAGAGGTAGAGTTACGTGATTAGGTTAGACTTGCCCAAGCGTCAAACTTTCGATGCTGTTGACAACTGTGTCCTCTTTAGAAGAAGGCATCCTGGTCAAGAAAGGACGCAAAACTGGGTCAAAGGAATTTGAAGTTGAATGCCAGTTCTGACGCCTAGAGCAGGGTCACTTTTAGAACTTCTGGCTTCCTTCACTTGCAGCGGGGATAATAATAGTATCTGCCTCATGGGGTTCTTGTGCAGATTAATGACGGAAATGTAATGAGTGTCCTTACGGCCCTTTAAGTCTCTAGGCACCTAAAATTGTTTTGCCTTAAATATTATCATCCTGCAGTGATCTGCTTCTACAACTGAATTCTCTAACTCTACGATGCATACGTGCACAGAATAACTAGCCCACTATTCAGAATAAAGACCACTTTGAGGGATTCTTACTGTCCAGTTATGGTTATTTAGCTGCCTCGTTGGCAGTAGGGGGCAGCAGTATACATCCGTTCTTTCTGAGCCCTAACATTTGTTGCCTTCCAAAGTCCAGAGCCCATGTCGTTGGGCAAAGGAGTACACACTCTTGCAGCGTACGCTCCTTTCTTCTGGCTTCCAGAAACCTGTCTTTGAAGGCCATTCCCTGGATATACCAAAACAGTGCATAAGACTGATTCCTGTTTATCTTGTAATTTTGCATTTATTTCTTTTTGTCATTTAAAGGTGTGTTTCTCTTTGCTTTGAAAGAATGTTCGATATTGGTGAGCTAGACTTATTGTTTTCTATTGCATTTAACTTTACTTATGTGTTAGTGCTATATTCTTAGCCACAATTTAATATATTTAAGAGAAACAATCAAATATTAAATATATAATAAGACAACGATCATGCTACCTGATCTTATGATCATGCTGTAAGAAATCAAAACACATGGTTTGCACCGTGGTCCTAATGACACCCAAATATGCTAGCTATGATAACAGTAATAATAATTAACATTGACGGAATGCTTACTCTGTGCCAGACACTTGGTTAAGTGTATTACACAAATGATGACCTGATTCAGTCGTCACAAAACCTCTAGAAAGTGAGGACTACTGTCCCCATTTTATAAATGAGAAACTGAGACTCTGAGATAAAGCCTCCTTCTCCGGCTGTACAGTCGTTTTATTTTTTTGAAAGGTTTATTTATTTTAGGGAAGGGGTGTTGGGGAGAAGGGTCCAAGAGAGAGAGAGAGGGAATCTTAAACAGACTCCCCCCTGATCAGGGCTCGATCCTACAACCCTGAGATCATGACCTGAGCCAAAACCAAGAGTCAGGTTTAACCAATGGCATCACCCAGGCTCCCCTGTGTACAGCCATTTAAAATAGTTATCTTATTTTTTTTTTAATTTTATTTATTTATTTGACAGACAGAGATCACAAGCAGGCAGAGAGGCAGGCAGAGAGAGAGGAGGAAGCAGGCTCCCCGCGGAGCAGAGAGCCCGATGCGGGGCTCGATCCCAGGACCCTGGGATCTTGACCCCAGCCGAAGGCAGAGGCTTTAACCCACTGAGCCACCCAGGAGCGCCCCTAAAATAGTTATCTTATTTAACCAATTTTTTTGCTTTTTAGTCAACATTTTTTTATTTAAAAAGAAAAATAAAATTCCATTTTCTCCTGCCTTTCCTTTGAAGAATGTAGCACCTTCCCCATGAAGGAAGAACTACTTCCCTGAGATTGAGTCTGTGTGGACTCAAGAGCCATGGTCCCAGCGGGACTGTGATGTCTGACACACTCTAACATGACCACAATGTGGCTCTCTGTCAGCCAGGACTGTGACTTCACGGGGACAACTACACTCCATGCATGGTGGCTAGCAGGTGGCATTTCAAAATGGAAAAGGGAAAAAATCAAACTGCCCTCACTGTGTCTTTTTTGCGGTGGCAATATATGCAAAAATACTTTCAACAATAAAGAACCTGAGACCCATGGTGCCACAGCCATTGTTGTCGTCATTCTTTTCCTCAGAGCTTAAATCCCCTGGACTGTCCGACATCTCAGAGCATCAATATTTGTGGGTAATGACGAGAAGGTGTACCAGAGCCCACATCTCTGTTCTACCATTAGTGGGGGTCCAGACCTTTTCTCCTTCCCTTCTCTTTCTGTGACCCCACTCACACTCCCCTCTCTTTCAAAACTTCTTTAGTTTTTCTCCTGCCTTTCTGATCTATTTCGTTCTCTTGTTTCAGTCCCACATTGCTGTCCCCAAATGGACCTATGTGACAGCCTCCTTTCCCCATACCAGCTCGTTTTCAGACAATTTCAGCACTTGAAAGACTTCCCCTTCCTCTTCTTCTTCAAAGGGAATCTGCTGATAAGTCTTTGTATTTCCCAAACTCTCACATGGCCGCTTTGGCAGCCCGGGCAGGAAGGCTCACTCAGCTCTGTTTCGTCCCCCTGGCAGGTGGCCTCGTGCCTCCTGGAGCCTGCAGGTCACCTCTGAGCCGAGCCAGCTTCCACGGGCGGGGGGGGGGGGGGGGGCTGACTTCCACCAAACAGGGGGCTCCTGTGCCATCTGGGAGCTGATCAGTGTCCTGCGGGGCAGGCCGCGGAGCAGGGGCTGCAGCTGCCAAGCTCCGCCCCTCAGTCATGGAAGCAGGGAGAGTTTTTCCGCCGCAGCTTTAATAGGGCTCCACATGGGGTCTCTCACTGCATGGGTGCTGGAAAGCAGAGTGCAGGCCACCCAGAATGCCCCAGTACTGCGTCCCCCACGGCCATCTGCTGTAGGCTGGTGTCCCGATCCCCTGCTTTTGACAGTGGCAGAGCTGGCCACACACTTGCTTCACCCACTCTGCAGGGGAGTTTCGATCGACCTGCCTGAAGTCTCTGGTCAAAATCTGTTCTTCTAGCCCTCGAGGGACTTGGAAAACGTATCCCCTGTTCTAATCCCTTGTGTTCAAAATAAAGTCCTGCCTGATCATCAACTGGTAAGAAAAGTGGCTGGAGGCAACACGCCCTCAACGATAGGCATCTGGGAGTGGCTGTCCGACCAGGCAGGGGCAGTAACCACTGCAGGATGAAATACTGAGCGTCCATAGCACAGAGGGACTTTGGCCATCCGCCGCCTCTACCCAACCGCCCACCACCTGGCCCACGAGATCACGCCGGTTCGCTAGGTAATGACACCAGGCTGATAAGACGCGGCGAGCAACAAGCTGCAGGATGCCCTGCCATGACCCATCTACAAAGTGGTTCAAAGATAAATTCTGTTAAATGTAAGGATCTGCCACCTTACAGATGTTTGTGCGAGACCAGCATTCTCAAGCTTGTTGGGATCGCAGTTTCAAAGACAAAAATAAGATGTTGCACCCTACCCCCCACCCAATTAAAAGGCAAAAATCCTGTGGGACTATTAGGATGCTTTGAGTTGAAAGTCTCAACTCTGAGTAACCTCTACCGCGGCTGACTTGGAGCAAGCCTGGGCAAGGGAGTGTTCTCAGTTCCCCCCCGCTGGAAACAGCGCCACCTCCTGGTGCTTACGGGTCAAAGCATGTTCAGGATGACGTACAGAGCCTATGGAGAGCCATGAAAATCACTGGGCTTCAAAGCAAACCATGTCCTCTTCTTTAAGTACATCTTCTTTAGAAAGATAGTGCTTGGCTTGCTCGGGAGCCCTAGCAGAAACTAATCCCCTGACCAAAAGACCAGCTGGTAGGTAGTTGGAGGTGCCCCTCCTGAACTGGGTGTTATCTGGCTCGTCAAGCTATAAGGTCAGGTGGAACCAGCAGCACTCATGGGATCCAGCAGGAGCCCATCCTGAAGACATAAATCAGTTGCATGAACAAAGTTTATACCCCAAGGGTCAGTTACACTGACATTGTTTCTTCTGCCCACACATCTAGCCATGTAAGGAGCCTACCAGTAAACTAAGGAAGGCAAAAATTTAAACATCATTTAAACGTGGCTTCATACATTAGAAGTGGACAGCTGCAAAGCTCCAGTTCCAGTTAGAAATAACTCACAAGGACAGTGAGGAATGAAAATCCAAGTTCAGGACAGAACTTGAAACAGCTCATCTCAAAGTCCACTTGGCACAGGGTGGGAAGGAGGGCCTGGTGTGTGAGCAATGGCAATAACTTGGAAAAAGGTTCAGGGAATTGGAAAGAAAATGCTGGAATTTGGTGACAAGGAAGTCTAGAGAAGACGAAGGTGAAGGAGAAGGGCATCTCAGAACGGGGCGAGAGTGTGAGAACATTTGTTATGCCCATGTGAGTGCTTACCAAAGACACAGCTCCCCCGCCCCACCCCCAGAGTGAACGGTCTTGGCGATCAAGAACAAAAGAAAGTAAACCCACTCTGGAGCTGTCAGTCCATCTCCTGTCCACCAACTCCACTTTTGGCTTCATGGGCAATGAGTGAAGTAGCTGTGGAGACAGAGATGAAGGTAAGCCATGGTCCAGACAGGATTTCTTGTCACCACTGGGCTGGCCTGCCTGCTGCCACCGCTGAGTGTCCCCATCACCCACAGCAGCAAGCAACCTTGAATCCCATTTGTGTACCATAACCCGAGGACCAGGCTGACACCATAAGAAGGTTAATTAGAGTGAAACTTCTTATCACAGAGGGCAGGAAAGTGGAAAAGACACTCATGCAGGATAAGCAATTTTCTCTCCCTCCCATGCTTCTTCCTGCAACACAATCTGATGTATGCTTTGCTGTACACGGAATGGGGCCCTCTCCCTCCATCACTGAATTCATAGGCTGAAATCCTCATGCCCAAGGGGATGATATTCAGACAGGAGGCCTTTGGGAGGTGACTAGATCATGAGGGTGGAGTCCTCCTGAACAAGATTAATGCACTTACAAAAAGAGGCCCAAGAGAGCTCCCTACCCCCCTTCCCCACGTGAGAATACAGCAAGGGGCTCTCTGTAACCTGAAAGAGGGTTCTCATCTGACCAAGCTGGCACTCTGATCTTGGACTTCCAGACCCCAGAAATAAGTAAGTCAATAAATAAATGAAATGAGAAATAAATTTTCACTTGTATAAGCTTCCCAGTTGTGGTATTTTGTTATAATAGCCTGAACAGGCTAAGATATCATCATGATAGCTAATAATGTTGCTTCTGAGCCAAAAATCTTGTCCATGCACAAGAATTGAGGCAGTCAAAGCATTCCTTCCTCTTAACCACAGCCTCACCACCTGGAAGCAACCGGCATGGGGGCACTCAGTTCCAGCACTGGGTGGAAAGCAACACTGGGTTAGATTAGGGTGTGTTGTTCCTGATAACGGTTATCCGCTCTGAACCAGCAACGATACTGGATACTGATTCTCCCATAGTCAGAATGTATTATTCTGAAATGGAAATGAGAGTGGCATCTCCTTACATCCCATCTAATAATTCACTCATTAAAGTTCTCTCAACATCTTTTTAGCTGTTATTCTACTGAATTAGAAGTCTGAGATCCCAAGGACAAAAGTATTCCACCATTGGCCAAAACTATGGCCAAGAACTACCTTTTGACCCTTTTGGGTTCCTTGTGTCCCTGGATAAACAGGTCAAAGAAAAAGAGGGTTGCCGCATTGACTGAGGGGATTAGATTGGTTATCAAAGGGAAATGGAGTTCCTGTTAAGTCAGGCAAATGATGGGAGAACATTCTGCAAACCAAGCAATCCTGTGGAAAGTCTCTATACCATGCCTTGTCAGGTGGTAAAAGTCAATGGACGACCATGAGAACCCATATGACCTAAGATCCATGCCCTTCAAGAATGAAGTTTCAGTTCCTGCCTGAATAAAGAACCCTAACCTGGGGGCTGGCTGGAGGCAAAGGGAGCCCAGAACTGGAAGTGGAGTTAGGAAGGTAGAAATAACAAATAACAAATAAAGCCACACGATCAGTTGCAGAAATGAGCACTGCGGTAGGTAGCGTGCTCCTGCCCTCCCTGCTGTGTCGTAGCTTCCTCCTCCCTCCCTTTCCCAACTATTTTACAGAGGGCTTGGTTGTAATGTTGCTGGTGGGTTATAGTAAAGCAACAGAGGCTGAGGCTGAACTGAAAGAAGAGAGACATCACTCAGAGATGATTGTTAATGCTGGATAACATTGGGGGGAGGGTGTCTCCATTTTGGGGAATGGTCTCATGACAATAATGAGGGCATTTTTTGCTGCTGGTGCTGTGGTTTGAAAGTTTACGTGTGGGAAGAAGGGTATTTGTGGGTGTTGAGTAGCCAAAAGTGTGGTCTGTGGCAAAGCATGGGTGGCTATGGGCTCCTTCTAATCCATTCCAAACCGCTTGGGTTGAATCAGGCCTTACTACAAGCTGGAGGCTGTTCTGGAAACAAGACTGCATCTCCCAGACATCCTTCTAGGACACATTTCCCATGTGACCTCACCACCCTAGCCCTCTTTCAAAAAGAATGGGGGAAGGGGTGTTTAAACTCTGAAGAGGGCTCTGTTCTCAGCTGCAATAAAAAGATCAGAGAGGTGTTAGAGTCAGAGGACTGGGAGCTTGAATCCCTGCTCGACTCCCCAAACCTGACCTTCCCAGAGCTGAGCCTCAGCATACCCTGTGTATAATGCTAACCCCTCCCTGGAAGGATTGTCGTGAGAAATAAGTGAGATCCTGAGTGTAAACCACCTAATATAGTACCTGGCACACATCACCGAGTGTGGTTCCTCATCCCTTAACAACTGACAGATCTGTCTGGCAGTTTGACAACTGGTCATATCTGTTCCAGAAATATAATGAGTAAAAAATGTGCAACATTGTAGGAACGGTAAGCAAAGAATTTGTGATATTATCTAACAGGGCATAGAGCCAGGGGAAAGATCACAGCAGTCTGATTTCTCTTTAGAGGTAGAAAGTTATCTGGGCAAAAGCCCCCTTTAGAACACAGGGCTAATTTCCCATTAAAACTTCTGGACTACGTCACGGCTTCAACCAGATATGTTTGTTAAGTAGTTACTGATGATAGAACTGGGTTCTCATGTGACCCCCTGCTTCCTCTACCATCTTGATTTATTTCTCTGTTGGAGCAGAAAGTGCTATTTAATATGTAGCAATTGCCGAGAGTGATCTTTTTTTAGTCCTTTCCAAGTGAAAGTTCCTAAAATATGTTGTTATGTGCTCTCCATTTTCATGTTAAAACAGAACTATTTGAAATGCTTGCTCTCAGAATTCACTCACAGTGAACCTCCACAGGTGAAAAGAACAAAATTCAAACTGCGTTTCTTCACCGTGGAAACCACCACTTTTGAAACAATGAAGTGAAGTTAGCTTTCAGGGCTTGCTGTCCTACCGATGTTATTGTTCTAGAAATGTGGGTACCTGATCAACCACAGCAGAACAAGAAAGCCATTTACTGTTGAGGAACAAAACATAGAATATGTGATATATTGATAGTGTAACCTGCTCGGTACTTCCCATACCCAAGGCGGAGACAGGAAGTTCACCTTTGAGAATTGGCTGAGAGGAGAGAAGAAATCTATTTTCTCTTTTATTTCAATATTTCAATCCTTCTAATGTAACCGAAAATATAAAAATGATGAGCAGATATTTTGATATATGCTTATATAAATATAATACTTAGATATTATTTAATATGGGTCCTAATTCCACCCATTTATTAGTGGGTGATAGGAAGGAGGTAAAGGGAAGGACAGGGGAGAAAAGAGAGAGGAAAGTCACAGAGACAGGTGGTTAATGACAAGGAAAGAGGAGGCATTAAAAATAGGCCAAGAGGGAGGGAAATACATAGGACATGTGAACAAAGAGAGAGGAAGAGGGAAAGGGAAAGAGAGGGAGAGGCTGCCTCTAAAATATAAAAGGAAACATCATGCTAAATAATCTGAATCTGAATTCTAGGTCTTGGAGCAAGTGATCATGAGTACAGGCATGAAAGTCCCCATGTCTCTTTCCTCCCTACTCGCCAAGTCTGTGGGTTCACCACCATGTCCCTCATGCCAAGCCCAAGGACAATAAACCTTCGTTCACCAGTTGAATAAGGATTAGGAATCATCACAGAAGGTCACTTGCAAAGACCTTGAAAGGTACCCCCGTTCCCAGGCATGGTTCAGCCTACCTTGGTTCTTTCCAGGAATAAGTAATTCACTTCTCAAGGCAGTCAGAGATAGCTTTGTTCTAATGGGATAAACCCTCAGTCTGTATCTGCCTGCAGTCCAGCCCTGGAGACCAGATTCAGAGGGTCTAATCAATCTTCTTCAAGACAGCCCACAACAGCTGGCTCTCTGTGCCCTTCAAGGTCACCGTGAAACCCTGCTGGTTCCTCACACCCCCTTCTCTTCTCCTTTTCCAAGTATGGCTCATCCTCTGCACATGGTGTGAACAACACAAAGGAAAAGGGCTGCCACCTCCCTCATTCTAAAGACCCCAAGTCTGATGCTGTACTGGTAATTCAGATGATTTTCTTTGGGCAGCCACGTGGTAATAGGAACAGTTCACCATGGAGAGCAGTCTAGTTTGCATGCCTTACACTGCATAACGGTTTCCTTCCCCTTCTGTGGGTGCAAAGCGCAGGGAAATTATTCAGACAGGGTAAGGACATTTGTCTTTGTCTCAGCCTCTGCTGCCTTCATGCACCAATTCTCTTTCCCACCAGGGATGCTCCCAACCTCTTTCCCTTCCATATCTACCCTTCACAAGGTTCCCCCTGGACTCGAGCTCATTGCCAAGGTGTTACAAGTCTTTACAATCGCTGCCCTCTTTAACCATCTGCCCCCCTCCCCCCCAACCATTTCCCTGCCGAACATCCTCCTCCTGCAGAGCCTTCTGGGGAAGAGGGCAAGTGTGGAGCCACACAGCCTCATGACTCAGCTGCCTGAATCCAGGCAACAGAATTAACCCTCATCCTCTCTCTTATAAAACAAGGAAAATAATAGTGCCAACCTCCTGGCATCCTTGTGAGATGGGGGAATACATGTAACCCCCTAGAACAGGACTGGGCATTCAGGAAGTATTCAGAATGCACTGGCTTCTTTTACAAGGCTTACTCTGGTTCTGCTTCCTAAAAAAGCCCACGTGATTTATAAAATCACAATAAGGAGTAGCTGGCTATTGGCTACAAATGTCATGTGTGGGGTTCCTTAATATTGGGCTCATGAAATGGTATGCAAAATTATGTGGATGCAAGCATTTTCCCCCTGTTATTCTCAACTCTGGCAGCACATTAGAATAATCTGGAAAGCTTTTAAAATCTACAGATGCCCAGGCTCCCTCCTGCACCAGATATTCTGATATGAGTACTCTGGGGTACGGCTCAGGCATTGCTCCCTAAGTAAACATACTTATGGGCATCAGTGAGAACCACAGATGCGTATAGTAAGCTCCTTAATTAGAATGGGCACCAGATCATTCTGTAACTTAAAAATCAACAGCAAAACAAAACCATATGTTTTCCAAAATTTTTGATCCCATAGGTCTGAAGTGGAACCAAGTGCCTGAATATTTCTAAAACTGTAGAGGCGATTCTTATACACTCTGGAGAACCACTGGCCAAAAAATTTTCCTCAGATTTCCAAATGTCATAAAGAAAGGTTAGCTCCCAAACAGAAGTCCAAGATGTGGTTTCTGTTGGGGAAGAGGTTTTTCCCTGTTCAGACCTATATGGGAACCCAGAAGCTTGCATTCAGCTCCGTGGTGGCCAGCCCTGGGTGGAAGTGGTCACCAGGATGGGAGGGACCCCTGGAGCCTCTGGCTCTTTCTTTCCCAATCTAGCAAATCACCAAGCAGAGCTACTTTCATCACTGAGAATGTGAAAAATCAGGAGAAATGGCTGGAGCCATGAAGTCCTTTCTTTATCTTTATCCAGGATATTTTTGATGGAGAGAGATTGCCTGAAGAAAGTTGTTTCTATTTCTGTCAACATATGCATCTGAGAACAGATTTTCAGCAATAACTGATAAACATTAAATCCAGGAAGAAGTAGGATATTGTCACCTCATTTCACACCTCTTCAAATATAAATGTGCAAATTGACAAGCTTGTATAAAAGAAAAATACACTCCAAGTAAAATAAACTGCCATGTTGTTCTTTATTTTTATGTACCTACATGCTTTCATATATTTTATTTTCAAAGAGACATTTAGGTATCAACAGAACTTTACTTCTTGTGCTTTCTTAAGATGAGTTTCCATTACTCTGAAATTATTCTTCCCATATTTATGATGTGAAAATATCCTTTTTAAAATGAAATTATGGCATGTTTACTTGGTCATTAGTCTAATGATTTTGTTTTGAAAAATAGACTTGGTAACTCTGTTAGTCAACACCCCTTCACTGTGAATCCCCCACATTTTTTTTAAAGACCAATCTGTGAAATCCCAGAGTCTGGGAAACCAGTGGTTTGTACAAAGTGCTCCTCAAAGTACTTAAGCAGGATTCAAATATACAAAGTATCCAGAGTCCTGAAACAATATACAAATAGTGGGTGTGGGGTGGGGCTCTTAACAAGTGTCCCAGATGGTTTTTGCCTATGGAAACCTGACAAACAAACTAGAGATACTGCATTTTTATTTTATTTTTTAAAGATTTATTCATGTATTTGAGAGAGAAAGAGAGCCTGTGAGCAGGCAGGGGGGCAAGGAGGAAGAAAGAGAGGGAGGAGAGAGAACTCAAGCAGACTCCCTGCTGAGCAGGGAGCCCAACACAGAGCTCGATTTCCATGACCCTGAGATCATGACCTAAGCCAAAATCAATTCTCAGACACTTAAGCCACCCAGGCTCCCTTGAGATACTGAATTTTTTAAAAAGGAAATTTCTTTACCCAAATCGATCTATAACTAGTGACACACCGTAATGAAGGAGGGACAAAATGATTAAATTTGGGGGAGGAGTATGTGAGGACTAGTGAATCTGAAAAGTGCTCCTTTGGAATAAATAATGAACAAAAATCGGGAAGAATATGTTGGATAAATGATGGAGGGATGGATGGGTGGGTGGATGGATGGATGGATGGATGGATGGATGGGTGCGTGGGTGGGTGTATGGATAGATGGGTGGGTGGGTGGATGGATGATGAAAAAATGGGGGCTAGAAACAGAAAGACTAGAAAGATTTTGGAAGAGGGAAACAATGAGATGAAGAGCAAGAGGAAGAGGACAAGAAATATATGAGATTGTGTAGAGAGCATGGAAGAAAGAACACTGAGAGCTACTCTCCAAGTGAATTAAATGGTCCTCATGTCCTCAGTTTCCTCATATGAAAACAAGTAAATTAGTTCCAATTATCACTAATATACTTCCAGTGCTGGCATTCTCTGTGTCTAAGGGGTAGACAAGGAAGGCAGAAAAGGAAGAAAAACAGAGGAAAAGAGTTTCAGTAGTTCCAAAGTGTTAGGCTACGTATTAATTCCCGTAACAAATTACCACACCCCGGTGACTTAAAACATAAATTTACTTCCTTACTGTTGTGGAAGCCAGAGTCCTAAAATCAAGGCAGCCCTCCTGTACGGTTCTCCTGTCAGCTTTGATTCAGAGGCATGGGCTCCTTTCATGTTTTGGCTCTATGTTCTTCGATTTGCGACTCCCAAGACTGCCTTGGGGATACGGTGGTCAGATTTAGCACATAAAAATACAAAATGTTATTATTAATTTTGAATATCAGATAAACAGCACATAATATTTTTAGTGTAAGTATGCTCCAAATATTGCATGGAACATAATAATGCTAAAATACGTTGCTTATCCAAAATTCAAAATTAAGTGGTTGGCCTCTATTTTATCTGGCAACCTTCCCTGGGTGATCATACCCGTTTCAACCAGGCAGACGGGAAAATGAGTGGATATTCATGCTCCCATGGGAGTTTATGGTTCGGATCAAGATGAAAATTTGTTCATCCGTAAGCAGCTTCCCACGCTAGACCTACACTCAGACCAGTTTCTTCCCCATCATTCTGCCAGAGGCTCTGGTCCCTTCTAACCTGCTTCAAGTGTCAAATCTGAGCATATTACCAATCTTTATAGTTCTCATAAACTCCTTCATGTTGCCTGGGAGTCCCTGCCCCCAACTTACTCTGCAGCCTCACTTTTCCTCACTTCTCACTCGCTTCTCCTCAATTCCCTAACTCCCGTCACACAGTCTTCCTTCAGACCCTCATAGAAATCTCTGAGTCCAAATGGGGTTTATTGGAACTTCCATGATCACTAAGAGAAGGAGAAATGTCACATCAAAAAGTTGAATGTCTTCTAAGTTAACACCAGGGCCAAACCAGGAGGGTCTGTGAATAAGTCCTCTTGCTATCTTGTGAATTTCCAGTTTCTTTCCAATCTCTATGGTTTCAGAGTCTAGGGTCTGTGACTGGCTCCAGCAGTTTTTAAGAGTATTTCCAAAAAGTTAGAAATGTAAAAAATGTTAAATAGTGCAAAATATGAATTTGTTGAAGGGAGGGTGGTTTTTTAGGCTTCCGCTTAAAAAAAAAAAAAAAAACTAGTCTGACCCACTTTTCAACTAGGTCAAGATGTGGTAGACTGAGTTAAATCATGAAAGGCATAAATTACCCTAGAACAGAGGAAGATTTTTGTGAGGTCACTTCCTAGCTGCTCCTTTAGCTTGAGTGGAACTTGCCTTTCCAGTTGAAGGAGTGTCATGCCCCCAGGAAAAGTGAACTCATGATTTTCCCACCCTCTTCCCAACGGTGATGACGATCCCCATTCCTTCTGGTTTTAATGACTTGGAGTGACCCCAAATGGTTGGCTTTGTGGTGTGTTTCATTTTTCTTCTTTTCTGTCTCCTTTTTCCTTTTTTCTTAGCAAAGTAAGAAGTAATGACACCAGAAACTTAGAAAAATCTAACCATTTTCATTCTTTTTCCTTCTATATTTTCTCTAGTATCAGAACTCATATTTTTTGTCCCATTTGCCTGATGGTTTCCTTCAGCATCTACAGATGAGTAAATTAAGCAGACTTTTATAACCATTCCTGCTTTTTTTTTTTTCCTAAAGGTTTTTCCATTACTTGGTATTGTTGATCTTTGAAATATGAGCCCCCTTGATTTCCTATAAATGTTTGTTCTTTTAAAAAATAAGCCTCATTTTATTTTTGCTCCTTTTAATTTTCTCATTCCCATTAGCCATGTCTGATCAATTTCTCTTCTTTTCTGTTAAAACTTGGTTTCTCAATTCTCTTTCATGTGTCTTTCTTCCCCTTCCTGCATCTGAGAGCAAATCAGGCTTATTAACCCTCCCATCTCTCACTGTAGGCCTTCCTTATACTTTTAGATTTTATTCCTTTCATATACTTTCCCTCAAATTTCCACATGACTCATTCTCTAACTTCTTTTCTCCTTTGTATCTCCTTTGTATCACTTTCCCTTCTAAGTTTTCATTAAAAAAGTTTCTTCTTTTTTTAGGTCTTTCTGTTCTTGCTTCATAACAAGAATGCCCTTGCTTCAAAAAAACCTCCAATAAATCTCCTGAACACAAGCAGGACATCTGGCCTCTGACCTGCCTTGCCAGCTCCTTTCTTATGCTCTCACCCACAAACCTGGGGTCCTGGCCCATCACTTACTCTCCTGGAGCAGTCTTACTCTGCCTACAGTGCTTTCCTCTTTTGTCTAAGTATCTCCTGCTGCTCTTCCAAGACAACTTCTCCCGACTTTCCTAGCCTGGTTAGTCAAATGTCATCTCTGCTTCTATTACCTCATGAATTTAACCTCCTTATCAATAAAAATTCGAGGTGAAATTATAAATTGACCTGTTTTTTAAAAATGTCTTTAAAAATTCTTTAAAAAAGGTATGGGGTGCCTGCGTGACTCAGTCAGTTAGGCATCTGCCCTCAGCTTGGGTCATGATCTCAGGGTACTGAGATAGAGTCCCATGTCGGGCTCCCTGCTTCTCCCTCTGCCCCTCCCCCACTCATACTTTTTTCTCTCTCTCTGAAAAAGAAGAAATGTCAGATATAACAACATGGGAAGAATGCATAGAACAAACATACAATATATTGAATAATTATTTTTTAAAAACTGGGTCTGTACTCCCCCAAATTTTGTGTATCCTTTTGTGTCACATACACACACATGGCTTCGTCCCTCCTGAAAATAAGTGTTATTCTTGCCCTAAATGCTAATCACTTCCTCACTCTTCATTAGAGTTTTACCACCTGGCTATGCCTCCTTAAACAACAAAGTTTCATTTTTCCTGAGTTCCAATTTTATAGAAATGGGATCACCTCGTGGATGGAACACGCAGAGAAATCTCTCTCTCTCTTTTGTCTTCTTTCTTGCACTCAGGCCGTTTAAGATTCCAGACTATGGTGTTTAGGTGTAGCTTGCTTATTTTCCCCTCTCTCCAGATTTCAATCCCATGAGACATTCCACAATTTATTCATTATAAAGTCGGTGAGCCCATTTGGAGCTACTGCAAACACTGCTGCTGAAAACATTCTTGGACAAGAAGCCTGGCACATGTATGCCTGCATTTCTCCAGGTCAGGAATGAGAAAGAAGTGCTGAGTCACAGAGCATAGTTGTGCTCAGCTTTGGTAGGAAATGCCAAACTATCTTCCCAAGAGGTGGTAACAATTTACATTCCCACTGGCCATCTATGGGAATTCTTTTTGATTCAGAGCCATGCCTTCTTTACCCATCTGATGAGCAAGAACGGGCATTTTTCATCTCTAAATGCCCCAAGCTACCCAAATGACTGGTTTATAGAATATGTTCCCATGCATGTATTAATTCATAAAATTCCCTTATGCTCATGATTCATAACAGACTTATTCTGTGTCTGAAAATTTTCCAAGGATCTACCTTAGGAGAACTTGGGTCAAGTGTGCAGGGATGACACCTACTCTGATAATTTCTTTTCTTTGACATGTAACAAGCTTTGCTCCACCGATACTGCTGGTAGATGGGATGAAGCTTGTATAAGCCTTTTTGCCGAGCAGGTGGAAGCAAGCTGTGGTACACATCCCATGCCAGTGCCTTTAGCCCTAAGATAAAGGATTGGCAGCACCCACTGAGTCTCCACATTCCTGAACTCAGGAGGGGCCTTTCCATCCCGCCTTTCCATTCCAACAGTTCTGGGATCAAGAGATCTGGGCTTTCCAGGGACTTTCTATGGAGTTCTGCTACCACTTGAGGCAAGATGCAAACAGAAGAGTTTGTTTCTACCTATGTTATGGGGCCCCTCCTAAAGCTCCCATCCTTCCTGCCAATTAATAGATGCCCACCAGTACATTTTCTACAATTACAAGGTTGTTTTTTTTTTAATTTAAATTCAACTAGCCACATATAGTACAAGTCTTTTTGGACTGATTTTTTTTAATTTTTTTTATTTCATTTCTTTTCAGCATAACAGAATCCATAGTTTTACAACACACCCAGTGCTCCATGCAATGCATGCCCTCCCTAATACCCACCACCTGGCTCCCCCAACCTCCCACCCCCCGCCCCTTCAAAACCCTCAGGTTGTTTTTCAGAGTCCATAGTCTCTCATGGTTCATCTCCCCCCCAATTTCCCTCAACTCCCTTCTCCTCTCCATCTCCCCATGTCCTCTGTGTTATTTGTTATGCTCCACAAATAAGTGAAACCATATGATAATTGACTC
>PISX010010467.1:57387-70348 GCA_004024625.1 Mellivora capensis | reverse complement strand
AGAAAAGAAACAAGATGGGATTGGGAGGGAGACAAACCATAAGTGACTCTTAATCTCACAAAACAAACTGAGGGTTGCTGGGGGGAGGGGGTCGGGAAAGGGGGGTGGGGTAATGGACATTGGGGAGGGTATGTGCTATGGTTAGTGCTGTGAAGTGTGTAAACCTGGCGATTCAGACATGTACCCCTGGGGATAAAAAAATTGTTTATAAAAAAATAAAAATTAAAAACAAACAAACAAACAAAAAACAAAAATAAATAAAAAAAAATAAAGAGCTCTGGTAAAGGTAACTACATATATAAATTAAAAATATAATAAATAAATAAATAAAATAATATGGATACTTTGGTTTGATTGTAACTTCTTCCCCCCATTTGACTGAAATAACACAGGAAGTAATAATTATAAATTTATGTTTGTATTATGTGCATACAATTCATAAGAATGTACTTTGTGAGAATAATAGCATAAAAGAGGAGGGGAATAATATTATATTGGGAGCAACACTTTGCACACTAGTGAAGTCTAGTTGGAATATAATCCAAATATAATACTGTAAGTAAAGATTTTAATGGAAATCCCTAAAGAAACTACTAAAAGTAACTGAAAAAAATATGTAGTAAAAAATGACAAGGATATCAAAATGATACACAAGAAAATATCTATTTAACACAAAATTAAACAATAAGGATGAAATTAAGGAACAAAAAAGATACAATGTAGAAAACAAACAGCAAAATGTCATAATAACTATACTAATTATTACATTTACGTAAATGGATCAAAATTTCTAATTACAAGGCAGAGATTGGAAGAATGAATTTTTAAAAGCATAACAAAATTATTTTAAAAACTTACAGTTAATATCATACTTTATAATGAGAGACTGAATGTTTCCTCTCAAAATTAGAAATAGAGCAAAGATCCCACAATCACCATCTCCATTCAGCATACTACTGAAAGATCAAGACAGGGCAATAAGCCAAGATATGGAAATAGTAGCTATACAGATTAGAAAGGAAGAAATGAAGCTAGCTATTTATAGTTGATATAATGGTCTACATGGAAAATAACAAAGAATCCAGAGGAAAGTAATCATATCATTTGCCTTCATATTTAGCACTTTGTTAACCCCAGACCATCAAGGCTTTCAGGTCATTTTTTCTCTCTAAGGCTGACAATATATGTATCATCATTTATGCAATTACACTTGGTAAATTTAATAATTGAAACTGGTGTATTTTTCAGATATTAACTTCTTTTGGTCTAGAAAAAATAGAGAATCCACAAAAATTATCTTAGAAATTATAAGGAGTTCAGCAGATTATAGGATGCTGAGTCTACATTCAAAAAGCAATTGTGGGGGGATTGGGTAATTGGGTGATGGGTATTGGGAAGGGCACATGTTATGATGAGCACTGGATGTTGTGTGCAACTAAGGAATCATTGAACACTATATCAAAACATAATGAGGAACTATATGGTGGCTAACTGAACATAATAAAAAATAATTAAAAAATAAACAAAAATCAACTATTTTTGGTTAAGTGAAAATAAAGAAGAAATACGATATAATTTATAATCATTCAAAAATAAAGTATTTAGGAGTAAATCTAAGAATACCATGGAAAAACTGCAGAACTAAAAGAAATCAAGAAGATATAAATTAATGGAGAGATATTTCGTATTCATGGATTGTAAGACTTTACACAAGAAAGATATCAATTCTCCCTAAATTAAGGTACAGGTTTAACATAATTCTTACCAAAACCCCAGAAAATTTTTTTTTCTTGATATATGCAAGATTAACTTAAAATATATATAAAGGTAAAAGAATAGGGGCACCTGGGTGGTTCAGTGGGTTAAAGCCTCTGCCTTCGGCTCAGGTCATGATCCTAGGGTCCTGGGATGGAGCTCCGCATGGGGCTCTCTGCTCAGCAAGGAGCCTGTTTTCCTCCTCTCTCTCTGCCTGCCTCTCTGCCTACTTGTGATCTCTGTCTGTCAAATAAATAAATAAAATCTTTTTTAAAAAAAGGTAAAAGAATAGCTAAAATAATTCTGATAAAGAAGAATAAAATGGGAAGAATCACTTTACCCTCTTGCCAGACTTATTATGTCAACACAATAAGACTGTACAGTATTGATAAAGAGAGACTGATCAGTGGAGCAGAATTGAGAATACAAAAATAGCCTTTCATAAGTTTAGCCACCTGATTTGACAAAGGTGTAAATGCAATCAAATGGATAAAGTGAAGTCCTTCTAACAACTACTGGTGGAGCAAAAACAAAATAAAACAAACAAAAAAATCCAGATCTAAACCACACATGTGGGGCGCCTGGGTGGCTCAGCGGGTTAAAGCCTCTGCTTTCGGCTCAGGTCATAATCCTAGGGTTCTGGGATCGAGCCCCGCATATGGCTCTCTGCTCAGCGGGGAGCCTGCTTCCCCCTCCCCGCCCCCCTCTCTGCCTACTTGTGATCTCTCTCTCTGTCAAATAAATAAAATTTAAAAAAAAAGTCTTAAAAAAAATAAACCACACATGTACAAAAATTGACTTAAAGTAATAGATCCAAATATAGAATTATAAGGTATTTGAAAAAAATAATGAGGGACTCTTCAGGACCAAAGTCTTGATGAATAGTTCTTAGACATAACATGTAAAGGGTGATTCACCCCCTCCCCAATAAAGCCTCAAAACATTGGATTTCATCAACATTTAAAATTTTTTCTTTATGAAAGATCCCGTTAAGAGGATGGGAGCTAAAAGCTACATCTTGTAGTTTATTTGTGACCACCTATTTTTTTTTCTGGATAGTTTTCATTTACTTTATTCTTTTAAAAAATTATTTTAGGTGTGGCTGGGTGGCTCAGTTGTATAGGTGTCCAACTCTTGATTTCAGCTCAAATCATGAGCTCAAGGTTGTGAGATCTAGCCCCATGTCAGACGCTGTGCTCAATGTGGAGTCTGCTGGAGATTCTCTCTTTCCCTCTCTCTTTGCTCCTATCCCACTCATGCATGCTCTCTCTCTCAAATAAAAAAAGCTTTTTAAAATATTTTAATTCTAATTCGTTAACATACAGTGTTATATTTGTTTCAAGTGTACAACATAGTAATATAACACTTCCATACATCATCCTGTGCTCCTGATGAGAAGTGCACTCCTTAATCCCCATCAACTATTTAATCCATTTCCCTACCCACCTCCCCTCTGGTAATCACCAGTTTTTTCTCTAAAATTAAGTGTCTGTTTCTTGATTTGTCTCTCTCTCTCTCTTATTTTTCCCCTTTGGTTGTTTGTTTCTTAAATTCCACATATGATTGAGATCATAATTCCTGCTTTCATATTTCTCTCTCTTTAGCATTACTCTTTCTAGCTCCATCCATATCATAGCAAATGGCAAGGTTTCATTCTTTATTTATGGCTAAATAATATTCCTGTGTGTGTGAGTATGTGTGCGTGTGTGTGTACCATATCTTTTAAAAAATTAACATATAATTGTATTATTTGCTTCAGAGGTATGGGTCTGTGAACCATCAGTCTTACGCAAGTCACAGCACTCACCATAGTACACATCCTGCCCAGTGTCCATAACCCAACCACTCTATCCTTCCCCCCCCAACATCCCTCAGTTTGTTTCCTGAGCTTAAGAGTCTCTTATGGTTTGTCTTCCTCTCTGGTCCCCTCTTCCACGACCCCCACCCTGCCTCTCAAATTCCTTATATCAGAGAAATCATATGATAAGTGTCTTCCTCTGACTGACTTATTTCACTTAGCATAATACCCTCTAGTTCCATCCATGTCCCTGCAAACGGCAAGATTTTGTTTCTTTTTATGGCTGCATAATATTCCATTGTGTATATATACCACATCTTGTTTATCCATTCATCTGTTGACAGACATCTAGGTTCTTTCCATAGTTTGGCTATTGTGGACATTGCTACTATAAACATTTGGGTGCATGTGCCCCTTTGGATCACTACATTTGCATCTTTAGGATAAATAGGCAGTAGTGTGATTGCTTGGTCATAAGGTAGCTCTGTTTTCAACTTTTTGAGAAACCTCCATACTGTTTTCCAGAGTGGCTGCACTGGCTTGCATTCCCACCAACAACATAGGAGGGTTCCCCTTTCTCTGAATCCTTGCCAACATCTGTCCTTTCCTGACTTGTTAATTTTAGCCTTTCTGACTGGAGTGAGGTGGTATCTCACTATAGTTTTGATTTGTATTTCCCTGATGTCGAGTGATGTTGAGCACTTTTTCATGTCTCTTTTGGTCATTTGGATGTCTTCTTTGCAGAAATGTCTGTTCATGTCTCCTGCTCATTTCTTGACTGGATTATTTGTTCTTTAGGTGTTGAGTTTGATAAATTCTTTATAGATTTTGGATACTAACCCTTTATCTGGTATGTCATTTGCAAATATCTTCTCCCATTCTGTCAGTTGTCTTTTGGTTTTGTTGACTGTTTCATTTGCTGTGCAAAAGCTTTTGATCTTGATGAAGTCCCCAGATGGTTCATTTTTGCCCTTGCCTTTGGTGATGTTTCTGGGAAGAAGTTGGTGCAGCTGAGGTTGAAGAGGTTGCTGCCTGTATTCTCTTCAAGGATTTTGATGGATTCCTGTCTCACATTGAGGTCTTTCATCTATTTTGAGTCTATTTTTGTGTGTGATGTAAGGAAATGGTCCAGTTTAATTCTTCTGCATGTGACTGTCCAATTTTCCAAACACCATTTGTTGAAGAGACTGTCTTTTTTCCAATTGTACATTCTTTCCTGCTTTGTCAAAGATTAGTTGATTATAGAGTTGAAGGTCCATTTCTGGGCTCTCTCTTCTGTTCTGTTGATCTATGTGTCTGTTTTCATACCAGTACCATACTGTCTTGATGATTACAGCTTTGTAATAGAGCTTGAAGTCTAGAATTTTGATGCTGCCAACTTCAGTTTTCTTTTTCAACATTATTCTGGCTATTCAGGTCTTTTCTGGTTCCATATAAATTTTAGTATTATTTGTTCCATTTTTTAAAAATTGACAGTATTTTGATAGGGATTGCACTAAATGTGTAGATTCCTTTAGATAGCATAGACACTTTCACAATATTTGTTCTTCCAATCCATGAGCTTGGAATGCTTTTCCATTTCTTTGTGTCTTCCTCAATTTCTTTCATGGGTACATTATAGTTTTCTGAGTACAAATTCTTTGCCTCTTTGGTTAGGTTTATTCCTAGGTATCTTATGGTTTTGGGTGCAATTGTAAATGGGATCGACTCCTTAATTTCTTTCTTCTGTCTTGCTGTTGGTGTATAGAAATGCAACTGATTTCTGTGCATTGATTTTATATCCTGACACTTTACTGACTTCCTGTATGAGTTCTAGCAGTTTTGGAATGGAGTCTTTTGTGTTTTCCACATAAAGTGTCATATCATCTGCAAAGAGTGAGAGTATGACTTCTTCTTTGCTGATTCAGATGTCTTTTATTTCTTTTTGTTGTCTGATTGTTGAGGCTAGGACATTTAGTACTATGTTGAATAGCAGTGGTGATAGTGGACATCCCTGCCATGTTCCTGACCTTAAGGGAAAAGCTCTGTTTTTCCCCCTTGAGAATGATATTCACTGTAGGTTTTTCATAGATGGCTTTGATGATATTAATGTATGTACCCTCTGTCCCTACACTCTGAAAAGTTTTGATCAAGAAAGAATGTTGTACTTTGTCAAATGCTTTTTCAGCATCTATTGAGAGTATCATATGGTTCTTGTTCTTTCTTTTATTAATGTGTTGTATCACACTGGTTGATTTGCGGATGTTGAACAAACATTGCAGTCCAGGAATAAATCCCACCTGGTCATGGTGAATAATCCTTTTAATGTATTGTTGGATCTTATTGGCTAGTATTCTGGTGAGAATTTTTGCATCCACCTTCATCAGAGATATTGGTGTGTAATTCTCCTTTTTAATGGGTCTTTGTCTCCTTTTCAGGGCAAAGTAATGCTAGCCTCCTAAAATGAGCTTGAAAGTTTTCCTTCCATTTCTATTTTTTGGAATAGTTTCAGGAGAGTAGATATTAATTCTTCTTTAAATGTTTGATAGAATTCCCCTGGGAAGCCATATGGCCCTGGGCTCCTGTTTGGGGGGAGATTTTTGATGACTGCTTCAATCTCCTTACTGGTTATGGGTCTGTTTGGGTTTTCTATTTCTTTCTGGTTCAGTTTTGGTAGTTTACATGCCCCTAGGAATGCATCCATTTCTTCCAGATTGTCAAATTTGCTGGTGTATAGTTGCTCATAATATGTTCTTATAATTGTATTTCTTTGGTGTTGGTTGTGATCTCTCCTCTTTCATTCATGATTTTATTAAATTGGGTACTTTCTCTTTTCTTTTTGATAAGTCTGTCCAGGGGTTTATCAATCTTATTAATTCCTTCAAAGAACCAGCTCCTAGTTTCATTGATTTGTTTTACTGTTCTTTCGGTTTCTGTTTCATTGATTTCCACTCTGATCTTTATGATTTCTCTTCTCCTGACGGGTTCAGGTTTTATTTGCTCTTCTTTCTCCAGCTCCTTTAGGGGTTAGGTTGTGTACTTGAGACCTTTCTTGTTTCTTGAGAAAGGCTTGTATTACTATATACTTTCCTCTCAGAAAGGATCCCAAAAATCCCAAAGATTTTGAACTGTTGTGTTTTCATTTTCATTTGTTTCCATGAATTTTTAAAATTCATCTTTAATTTTATGGTTGACCCATTCATCATTTAGTAGGATGCTCTTTAGCCTCCATGTATTTGAATTCTTTCCAAATTTCCTCTTGTGGTTGAGTTCTAGTTTCAAAGCATTGTGGTCTGAAAATATTCAGGGAATGATACCAATCTTTTGGTAATGGTTGAGACCTGATTCATGACCCAGGATGTGATCTATTGGGAGAATGTTCCATGTGCACTAGAGAAGAATGTGTTCTGTTGCTTTGAGATGGAATTTTCTGAATATATCTGTGATGTCCATCTAGTCCAGTGTGTCATTTAAAGCCTTTATTTCCTTGTTGATCTTTTGCTTAGATGATCTGTCCATTTCAGTGAGGGGGTGTTAAAGTCCCCTACTATTATTGTATTATTGTTGATGTGTTTATTTGATTTTGGTATTAATTGGCTTATATAATTGGCTGACCCCATGTTAGGGACATAGATATTTAGAATTGTTAGATCTTCTTGTTGGACAGACCACTTAAGTATGATAGATTGTCTTTCCTCATCTCTTATTACAGTCTTTGGCTTAAAATCTAATTTACCTGATATTAAGGATTGCCACCCCAGCTTTCTTTTGATATCCTTTAGCATGGTAAATTGCTTTCCACCCTCTCACTTTAAATCTGGAGGTGTCTTTGGGTCTAAAATGAGTTTCTTACAGACAGTATATTAATGGGTCTTGCTTTTTCAATCCATTCTGATACTCTGTGTCTTTTGATTGGGGCATTTAGCCCATTTACATTCAGGGTAACTATTGAAAGATATGAATTTAGTGCCATTGTATTGCCTGTAAGGTGACTGTTACTGTATACTGTCTCTGTTCCTTTCTAGTCTGTTGCTTTTAGGCTCTCTCTTTGCTTAGAGGAGTCCTTTCAACATTTCCTGTAGGGCTGGTTTGGTGTTTGCAAATTCCTTTAGATTTTGTTGTTGTTGTTATAGTTGTGAGGGTTTTTTGTTTGTTTATTGTTTGTTTGTTTGTTTTTGTCCTGGAAGGTTTTTGTCTCTCCTTCTATTTTTAATGACAGCCTAGCTGGATATAGTATTCTTGGCTGCATATTTTTGTCTTTTAGTGCTCTGAATATATCATGCCACTCTTTTCAGGCCTTCCAGGTCTCTCTGGATAGGTCTGCTGCCAATCTAATATTTCTACCATTGTATATTACAAACCTCTTGTCCTGAGCTGCTTTCAGGATTTTCTCTTTGTTACTGAGACTTGTAAGTTTTACTATTAGACGATGGGGTGTTGACTTATTTTTGTTGATTTTTGAGAAGGATTGTCTGTGCCTCTTGAATTTTGATGCTTGTTCCTTTTTCCAAATTAGGGAAATCTTCTGCTATAATTTGCTCCAATATACCTTCTGCCCCACTTTCTATTTCTTCTTCTTCTGGAATCCCTATTATTCTAATATTGTTTTGTCTTATGGTATCACTTATCTCTCAAATTTTCCCCTCATGGTCCAGTAGTTGTTTATCTCTTTTTCTCAGCTTCTTTATTCTCCATCATTTGGTCTTCTATATCACTAATTCTCTCGTCTACCTCATTTGTCCTAGCAATAAGAGCCTCCATTTTTGGGGTGCCTGGGTGCCTCAGTGGGTTAAACCTCTGCCTTCGGTTCAGGTCACAGTCTCAGGGTCCTAGGATCAAGCCCCACATCATGCTTTCTGCTCAGCAGGGAGCCTGCTTCCTCCTCTCTCTCTCTTTGCCTGCCTCTCTGCCTACATGTGATTTCTATCTGTCAAATAAATGAATAAAATCTTTAAAAAAAAAAAGCCTCCATTTTTTATTGCACCTCATTGATAATTTCTTTTATCTCAACTTGGTTAGATTTTAGTTCTTTTATTTCTCCAGAAAGGGATTTTATATCTCCAGAAAGATTTCTCTAGTATCTCCCATGGTTTTTTTGACCCCAGCTAGCACCTTGATAATCATCATTCTGAACTCTATTTCTGACATCTTACTAATGTGTGTGTTGATTATGTCCCTAGCAGTTGGTACTACCTCTTGTTCTTTTCTTTCTTTCTTTTTTTTTTTTTTGAGTTGTTTTTCTGCCTTGTCCTTTTTCCAGATAAGAATAGATGAATGAGAGAACAAAATACTAAAAGAGTAGCAATGACCCCATGAAAATATACACTAACCAAATCGGAAAAGACCTGAAACTGGGGGGAGAAGAAAGGAGGGAAAAAAATTATATATATATATGGTGAATAGAACAGAGCCACATACCTGATTTTGGGTGTATTTTGGTCTGTTAGAAGAAATTGCTTCCCAAAATCTGAAAGAAATAAAAACTTATATATATACAAAAATAAGGGTAAACATGATGAAGGGATGGAATATGACTGCAAAGATGAATATTTAAAAAGATTCTTTTAAGAAGGAATTGGTAAGAAGTTGGTTAAAAAAAGAAAAAAAGAGGAAAGAATGTGATCAGGCTGGGGGCTAGAACAAAGTTATGTGCTGGATTTAGGGTGCATTTCAATCTGTTAGAAGAAACTGTATCCCAAAATTTTAAAGAATGAAAAACCTATATGTATACCAAAAAATAAGGTTAAATACAATGAAGGGATAGAATACAACTATAACAATGAAAATTAAAAATGATTTTTAAAAAGGTATTGATAAGATAAAATAGCTAAAAAATTAAAATAAGAGGAAAATTTTTAAAAATAGAATAAAAAAATAAAATTAAAAAAATTTAACTTTGAAAGACTAAAAAATCATGGGGAAAAAGCCATGAATTCTATGTGCTGTATTCCCGTAGCTCTGAAGTTTTGCAGCTCTCATTGATCAGTAAACTTGGTCTTGGCTGGATGTTCTTGCTGCTCTTCTGGGGGAGGGGCCTATTGTAGTGATTCTCAAATGTCTTTGTCCAAGGCAGAATTGCACCACCCTTGCCAGGGGCCAGGCTAAGTGGCCTGGTTTGGAGAGTGAATCTGCTCAGGTTCACTCTTGGGATCTTTTGTTCCCTGAATGCTTTCCGTAGAACTTTGGAAGACAGGAATGAAGATGGTGGCCTCCCAGTCTCCCACCCCATAGGAGCTGAGAGCTCAGGGCCCTGCTCCTCAGTGCGCCCTCAGAGAATAGCAGTCAATCTCTCCCGCTTCCCTGGCCTCCGGCTGCACTCTGAGCTCACCTGGCCTATGACTGAGCATTTCTATCTCTGGTGCACAGCCCTATTTGCAGTCTCCAAACCCAGAAGATTCCTGCTGTGCACTCCTGTGCCACTCCACCTGGAAGAGGAAGGTGAGTCTCCCCAGATCTACCACTTGTGGTGTCCCTGATTGAAGAACAGTGGCCTGACTGTGCCTCAGATCATGGTTTGAGGTAACCCCCAGCTGAGAACCCACTGCTTGGCTCTGTCTCTGCCACAGTCTTCCCCGTTCTTACCTGGGAGCTCTGTCACACTCAGTCACCCCGAGTCTGTAATCCCATGGGTCCTGAGACCACACTGTCCCCGCAAGGGCTCCACCCCTGCTTAGCCTCAGGAGGGACCTCCCTCAGTGGAGCAGATTTCTAAAAGTTCTGATTTTGTGGTCCACTGCTCTGTCACTTTCCAGGAGCTGGCCTTCCCCCCATCTCTCTTCCTGTATCTCACCTTGAATTCACTTCTCTGCATGTCCTATCTTCCATAAAGTGGTCTTTTTCTGTTCCTAGAATTCCTGATCTTCTTCTCTTTGATCTCCTGTTGAGTGTGTAGGTGTTCAGAATGGTTTGATAACTATTTAGCTGAATTCCTAGGACCTGATCATATCTCGGTCTCCTACTCCTCTGCTATCTTGCTCCTCCTCTTACCACATCTTTATTCATCCTAGTATTCACTGGATACTAGCACTGCTTTTATATTTTGGATACTGTCAACGATGCTGCTATAAACATAGGGGCACATGCATTCTTTTGAATGAGTGCTATTGTATTCTTTGGGTAAATATCCAGTGGTGTGATTACTGGATCATAAGGTAGTTCTATTTCTAACTTTTTGAGGAACCTCCATACTGTTTTCACAATGGCTGTACCAGTTTGCATTCCTACCAACAATGGATGAATGTTCTTTCTTCTCCACATCCTCTCCAATACCTGTTATTTTCTGTGTTGTTGATTTTAGCCATTCTGACAGTTGTGAGGTGATATCTCATTGAAGTTTTGATTTGCATTCCCATGACAATAAGTGATGATGAGCATCTTTTCATGTGTCTGTTGTCCATCTGTATCTCTTTGGAGAAATGTCTGTTCATGTCATGTCTACTGCCCATTTTTTTAATTGGATATTTGTTTTGGGGGGTATTGAATTGTATAAGTTTTTAATATTCTTTGGATACTAACGCTTTATCTTACACGTCATTCACAAGTATCTTTTCCCATTTCTATAGGTTACCTTGTAGTTTTTTTTTTATTGTTTTCTCCACTGAGCAATAGCTTTTATTTAAATGTAGTCGCAATAGTTTATTTTTACTTTTGTTTCACTTGCCTCAGGAGACATATCTAGAAAGAAGTTGCTATAGTCAATATCAAAGAAATTACTTTGATGGGGTTCAAACAAAGAAGTTCAAACAAAGAAGTTACTACTGCTGGGGTTCTCTTCTAGGATTTTTATGGTTTCAGGTCTCATATTTAGGTCTTTAATCCATTAAATATGTAGATTATTTTGAGTGGTATAGACATTTTAACAATATTTGCACTTCTAATCCATGAGCATAGAATGTCTTTCCATTTATTTGTGTTGTTTTCAATGTCTTTTATCAGTATTTTGTAGTTTTCAGAGAACAGGTCTTTTCCCTTTTGGTTAGGTTTATTCCTAGGTATCTTATTATTTTTGGTGCAATTGTAAGTGGGATTGTTTTGTTAATTTCTCTTTCTACTGTTTCATTATTGTTGTATAGAAATGCAACAGATTTTTGTACATTAATTATGTTTTCTGTCACTTTATTAAATTCATGTATTATTTGTTATTCATTTATCAGTTTTTTTGGTGGAGTCTTTTGGGTTTTCTTTATACAGTATCATATCATCTGCACATAGTAAAAGTTTTACTTCTTCCTTACTAATTTGGATTTCTTTGATTTCTTTTTGTTATCTTAATTCTTGTGGCTAGGACTTCCAGTATTATGTTAAATAACAGTGGGGAAAGTGGACATTCCTGTCTTATTCCTCACCTTTAGGGGAAAAGCTGTTTTTGCCCATTAATAATGATGTTAGCTGTGGTTTTATTATACTGATATAACTCAACAAAGTAGGTTTTGAGGGTATTTATCATGCATTGATGTTGTACTTTGTCAAATGCTTTTCCTGCATCTATTGAAATGATACTTTGGTTCTTATCCTTTCCCTTATTCATATGATGTATCACATTGATTGATTTGTGAATATTGAACCACCCTTGCAACCCAGGAACAAATCCCATTTGATCATGGTAAATAATTTTTTTAATTTATTGCTAAGTTCAGTTTGTTAGTATTTTGTTGCTAGTCTTTGCCTCTATATTCATCAGGGATATTGGCCTATAGTTCCCTTTTTTAGTGGTGTCTTATCTGATTTTGGTATCATGGTAATGCTAACCTCATAGAATGAATTTGGAAGTTTTCCTTCATTTTCTTTTCTTTTCTTTTTTTAATTAATTCTTCTTTAAATATTTGGTAGAATTCACCTATAAAGCCATCTGGTCCTGGATTTTTGTTTGTTTGGGAATTTTTTGGCTACTGATTCAATTTATTTGCTAATTATCAATCTGTTCAAATTTTCTATTTCTTCCTTTTTCATTTTTGGTAGCTCATGTTTCTGGGAATTTATCCATTTCTTCTAGGTTGTCCAATTTGTTGGTATATAGTTTTTCATAATATTCTCTTATGATTGTATTTCTGTGGTGTTGGTTATCTCTCTATTTTATTTATTTGAGTCCTTTCTCTTTTTTCTTGATAGGTCTGGCTAAAGGTTTTTTGATGTTATTGATTTTTTCAAAGAGCGAGCTCCTGATTTCAATCATTTGTTCTATTGTTTTTTAGTTTCTATTTCATTTTATTTCTGCTCTAATCTTTATTATTTCCTTCCTTCTTCTAGTTTCAGGTTTTGTTTCTTATTCTTTTATTAGCTCCTTTAGATGTGAGGTTAGATTCTATATTTTTTTCTTGCTTCTTGATGTAGGCTTGTATTGCTATAAACTTTCCTCCTATAACTGCTTTTGCTGAATCAGACATTTTGGTCCATTTTATTTTCTTTCTTTTTTTTTTTTTTTTTTTTTTA
>PISX010010467.1:0-57287 GCA_004024625.1 Mellivora capensis | reverse complement strand
TTTGAGATTTGTTCTGTGAACTAATAGACGATCTATTCTGGAGAATGTTCCATGTGCCCTTGAAAAGAATGTGATTCTGCTGTTTTAGGATGGAACATTCTGAATAATCTATTAAATCTATCTGGTCCAGTGTGTCATTCAAAGCCACTATTTCCTTGTTGATTTTCTGTTTAAGTGATCTGTCTGGTTGAAGTAGGTGGGATATTAAAGTTCCCTACCATTATTGTATTATTACTGATTGGTTCCTTTATGTTTACTATTAACTGTTTCATATATTTAGGTGCTTCTATGTTGGATGCATAAATATTTACAATTTCTAGATCTCTTTATTGGATTTTCCCCCTTTGTTATTATAAAGTGTCTTTCTTTGTCTCTTGTTGCAGTCTTTCTTTTAAAGTCCATTTTCTCCAATATATGTATTGCTATTTGAGCCTTCTTTTGACATCTGTTTGCAAAATAGATATTTCTCCATCCTCTCACTTTCAGGCTGCAGCTATCTTTAGGTATTGAATGGATCTCTTGTAGGCATCATATAGACTGGTCTTGGTTTTTTATCCATTCTGTCATGAACCACATATTTAATAAAGGATTCACATGTAGTATATATATAAAAAAATCTCCAAATTCAACATTAAAAAATAAACAATTTAACTAGAAAATTATTAAAAGATATAGGCATTTCACTGAAGAAAATATACACGTGGTAAATAAGCCACAGAAAAGTATGTTCCTCACTAACCCTCAGAGAAATGCAAGATAAAGCTAAGATGAATACCACCACACGTGTGTTAAATTGGCTAAAATAAAATATACTAACAATACTAAATTTTGGTAAAGATAAAAAGCAATTAAAACTTTCATACATCAAAATGGGATAAACAAGTAAAACAGTGTGCAATATCTTATAAAAACAAACACACACTTACCCTATGACCTAGCAATCCCATTCATAGTTATCTATCACAGAAAAATTAAACAAAACAAAATAAAAAGTTGTGTCCACATGAGGACCTGTGCACAGATATTTAGGGAATGTCTAATCCTAAATATCCCAAACTGGAAACAACCCAAATATCTTTCAATTAGTAAGTGACTATAGAAACTATAACACATTTTTACACTGGAATCCTACTTAGTAGTAAAAGTGAATTTATGATTGATATAATGGTAACTAAAAGTCATTACTCTAAGTAAGTCTAGTTTCAAAAACTTACTATTTGGTTCTATTTACATAGTATTATTAAAAAGAAAATATAGTGATGGAAAACAGATCAGAAAGACATCAAAGCAGAAATAAAAACTACATGGAAACAAATGAAAATGAAAACACAAGAATCCAAAATCTTCAGGACACAGATAAAGACCCAGACAACCTTCCAAAATTAAATAAGCCACTAAGGTCTGAGTCAGCCTATCACTCTGGTCTTCCAGCTCTGATTCTTTTTCTTCCACATCATGGTCCATCCAAATGGATATGTGGTTCTTAGATGATGATAGTGATGATAATGATGATAATGACAATGATGCTGATGACTTATTAGGATTGTCATATAACTGAGAGCATCCACATATTATTTGATACAGCTTGACAATTCTCAATTGCTCTAGAACTAACATATTCTACAATTCTCTCTTGGGTACAGCAGTTTATTTTTTCTTTTTGTCTTAAGTGGGGAAATAACCAGAGCACCTCCTTAGGTGTTTGATATCCTATGCATGGTGCAGAGTTTTCCATGAAACAACACTGGGTCCTAAAAGACTAGGTTTCTGTGATCTTGAGCTTATTTTATCCTAATGAAATAGAGGTCACAGCAGACCTCCCTGAAGTTCCCACCTTACCTGTGTAACTGCTGCTGAAACATCCATACTTTCTATTTTGGAGCTAAATTCTCAGTCTGAAGAATTGATTTGTGTAATTAGGCAAGTGATTTTGTAGGAAAATTTTGCATGAATTTGCAATATAATTTTCTTTTTCTGTAACTGTTAATTGAAATCATTTATCAAGTTTTTAAGCTGAAAAAAGTTAACTTTGAAAAAAAAGGTGTGAACTGCTCATTTTAATGCAATCTCAACATTGTCTTTGATGTACTCATTAATTCCTTATTTACAATCAAAGTTGCTGGCTTCCTCAGTGTGGGTAAGAAATGGCCTGTCTTAACTCTTCATAGGAGAGCATTTTCAGACCCAGCAACTGGTAATGTTTGTCTTTGCTTTTCCTTCTCCTCACATTATCATCCTATGGAAGTCTGGGACTAAAATTACCATTAAAATGATCATATAAGAATCTAGGTCCACAGGGGCACCTGGGTGGCTCAGTGGGTTAAGCCTCTCTGCCTTTGGCTCGGGTCGTGGTCCCAGAGTCCTGGGATCAAGCCCCACATCAGGCTTTCTGCTCAGCAGGGAGCCTGCTTCCTCCTCTCTCTCTGCCTGCCTCTCTGCCTACTTGTGATCTCTCTCTCTGTCAAATAAATAAATAAAATCTTAAAAAAAAAAAAAGGAATCTCGGTCCACAAACACAAGTGTTTAACAAATATAACTTCTTTTCTTAAAACTCAATTAATGTTCTTTCTGAACAATTTTTTTCTTAACCAGGGTTGCAATAGGATTTAACTTCTGTAAAGGAGGAGCTCCTTCAAAACCACTTCCCCACCAGTTGCTGGTAGGTTCTAAGACTTATACAGTGCCCATATTCCTAGTGCACTGACTTTCAGTGTCATCTGCCTACACTGCAGTATACCAGAATGCCCATCCCCATATCTAGTCTGAGTCATTGGTCCATTCCACCCCTTGTAAGCATCTTACACCCCCCCAGTTGAAGACCTCTCATCCACCAGCCTCCACTTTGCCCTTGAGCATATAGGGATTGAGGTCTATGTTTCCCTTGCACTCTGCTGCTATACAGAAATTCCACCAAATTGCCAAATCTTTGCCTTCACAGGGCTTCTTGCCTCCCCTCATATCTTCCCAGGAAATTGTGCAGACCACTACTACTGTAGGTTTCTGCAAACTTTTTTGGGTTATTTCCACATTATCTAGGGCTCAGCCAAGTGTACAAGCCATAGGGACCCCTGTAGGGAACACAGACTTCTTTGCTTCTCTTTTCACTCCAATCTAAAATCTCTTCTTAGACTTGAGAGGAGACTCTTCATCATGATGTTTTATTTTAAAATGTTGTCCACACCTGGAGTCTTACAGTTCCTTCCTGGTCCTGGGCTGTTAAAATTCTGAAGGAAGAAAGATGATTTCCTCCCTTTCCTCTCTTTCTCTTCCCTTTCTTCAACCCAGCAGAATAAAGCAAGAACAAACAGGTTTTCTGAAGGAGGGGAAAACAAAGGTAATATGTAGTAGGAAAAATCAATCATATTCTAATAACAGTCCCAGGAATCGCTAGGTCAAAGGAAACTCTCCCTCTTCAGCCTCCTGATCTCATGTTGTGAGAGCTGAATTTCCAAGTAACAGGGATCCCCTGCTCTCAGATCCCAGGAATCTGAATTGTGTGTCTACTGTATGGTGTTGGGCACTGCCCTATTCTTTCCAGCTTCCTCCTCTCCACCAACAGTTGGAAATGGCTTCACAAGTACAAGAGGAAATAGAAATGGTGAGTTTTCCTTGTGATAATGCTCAGAGGGCACCTGGAATTTATCCCCAATGAACTGTGATTAATTACTAAGCCACCACATGGTGAATAAGGGAGGAATGGAGATTCACATCACTTTTCAATGGCTTCACAGCTTTCCACTACATGGATTTGACAGACTCCTCTCCTACTACTGAACATTCATTTTGTTTCCCAATGTTTACTATTAAAAACAACAGCAAACTAGAGAAAAGGAATATAATATAGGTCAGAAATTTGGATCTACATAAAGAAAGGAAGAATGTCACAGAAAAAAAAAAGGTAAAATTTAAAAACATGTATTTTTATTATTCTTAATTGATCTGATAGCTGTTCAAAATAATATCAACACTGAATTGGGTTATTATAGCTTATAGATAAGGGATATGAATGATAGTAATATTGGGGACAGGAAGGAAAAACTCGGAATATCCTGTTACATAATACTGTGAAGATGTGCAGTGTTATTTGAAAGTAGACTTAGGTTAGCTGTAGAAGTATATTGCAAACTCTAGTACAACTACTAAAAAAGCTTTTTTTAAGAAGTGTAATTGATATTCTAATAGATGAGAGAATATAGAATCATATAAAACCACATTGCTCAAATAAAACCAGAAAAAAATTGGTGAAAGAGTGAAGAAAAAAAAAAAAGAAGACAACAACAACAAAAATGTTATTAGTATGGTAATTATTCTGCCAACCCTATCAATAATTACTTTATTTTTTAATTTACTTTATTTAACTTCACTTTCCCATTCTTTTTTTTTTTAAGATTTTATTTATTTATTTGGCACAGAAAGACACAGCAAGAGAGGGAACACAAGCAGAGGGAGTGAAGAGGGAGAAGCAGTCTTCCCGCTGAGCAGGAAGAATGACATGGAGCTTGATCCCAGGACTCTGAGATTATGACCTGAGCTGAACGCAACCACTTAATAACTGAGCCACCGAGGCACCCCTCGATAATTACTTTAAATGTGAATGGTTTACACTCACTGGTTAAAAGACAGAAAATCTCTGAGTAGATACAAATATAAAATCCAACTGTGTTGTCTACCAGAAACCTACTTTCAATATAAAGATCCACAAATAGATTAAAAGTAAAGGTATATAGAGAGATTTATCATACTAACACTAATCAAAATCAAAACACTGTATTCATTCCAGAAAAAGCAGACTTTGGTGCAAGGAAAATTATCAGACATAAAGAGGGGCATTACGTGATGATAAAGGGTAAATTTTCCTAGAAGACATAACCATACTTAGAATGTGTGTGCGTGTGTGTGCCTAACAACAGAAAGTCAAAATACAGGAGGTAAAAAAACTGATAGACTAACCCACTACTATAGTTGTAGACTTCAACATTCCTCCACCAGTAATTAATAGATCCAGCAGGCAGAACTCAGCAAGGATATAGTTGAACTGAGCAGAACCATCAGTCAACTGTGTCTAACTGACATTTATGGAACAGTTCACACAACAACAGCAAAGTACACAGTCTTCCCAAGTTCCCATGGCACATGTGCCAAGATAGACCACACTCTGGAACATATAATACACCTTGACATATTCTAAAAAAAATTATTTAATTAAAAAAAATCATGTAATGTCTGCCCTCAGACCACAGTGAAAGTAAACTAGATATCAATAACAGACTTACCTGGAAAATTCCAAAATATCTACAAATTAAACAATACATTTTTAAGTAAAACATGGGTCAAAGAAATATTAAAAGAAATTGAAAAATAATTTGAGCTAAGTAAAACTGAAAATACAATTTTTCCACCTTCTTGGGATGCAGTAAAAGCAGTATGTAGAGGGAGATTTGTAGCAATAAATGTATATATTAGTAAAGAAAAAATATTTAAAATCAATAATCTCAACTTCCACCTGGGGAAATTAGAAAAAGAGGAGGAAATTAAAGCCAAAGTAAGTAGAATAAACAATATCATAAAAATCATAGCATAAATAAATGAAATTTAAAAGAAGAAATCAATAGAAAACAAAAACTTGTCTTTTGAAAAGATCAATAAAATTGATAAACCTCTAGCCAAGCCAACCAAGCGAAAAAGAGAGAACACATATATCAAAGATGAAAAAGGGATCATCACTATTGATCTCATAGATATTAAAGAGATAAATAAAGAAATACAATGAAAACTCTATGTCCACAAATTTGCTAACTCACATGAAATGAACCAATTTCTTGAAAGACAAAATCTACCATAATTCACACAAGGATAATAGATAATCTAAGATAGGCCTACAACCATTAAAGAAATTGAGTCAATAGTTAATACCCTTTCCAAAAAGAAAAACACCAGTTTAGTAGTGAATTTTATAATACATTTAAGAAAGAAATTATATTAATTCTCTGAACACTAAGAAGACTTGTCCTTGTAGCTGAACATTTGTCCACATGTTCTGAACAATTTAAGAAATTAAATTAATTACTGTGTTAAAAGTACACACATTCTAATATTTTAGCATATATTGTTAAACTGCCTTAAGAAGCTTGATACCAATTTATCAGGTTTTTATTTTCCTACAAATTAACTAACTCTGAATTGATGTTTTCTGTCTTTGCCATTTTTATAGGTGAAATATATGAACTCATTAATGCTTAAACTGCGTTTCTTTGGCCAAAATAAATGTAAAATAATTTTTATTAATTTTAGTGTGTATGGCTATGTCTATGTATTCATTTCTAAATAACCTCATGTCCATTAATATTATTATAATAATCACATTATCACAGTTAAATTTGCCAACTACTGTCCTAAGTACTTTACATGTGTTAATTACTTTAATCCTCAGGATACCCCAATAACTTAGATAATATTATTCTACTTTACAGATAAGGAATTTGGAGCTTAAAGGATTAAATTGCCCAAAGTCATGAAGAGTTGGAATTTAATTGTGCCATAGTGACAGAATCTGTACTCTTAAATGTTATTAGCCTGATCTTCATGGGGTGTTTTTCATTTGTTTGGTTTTGTTTGTTTTAGAATCTACACACACACACACACACACACACACACACACACACTATTCCAAGCAAGACATCAAAGGCAGACACCATTAAGGAGTTAATGTGTAGATTTGAGACAACAAATACTATTTTGATTTCATTAGCACACATTTGCTATAATTAAGACAAAAATGTCAAACTGGGTAAAATGTTAGATATTTTATTTTATTTTTTAAAAAGATTTTATTTATTTATTTGACAGAGAGAGATCACAAGTAGGCAGAGAAGCAGGCAGAGAGAGGGGGGAAGCAGGCTCCCCGCTGAGCAGAGGGCCACATGTGGGGCTCAATCCCAGGACCCTGAGATCATGACCTGAGCCAAAGGCAGAGGCTTAACCTACTGCACCACCCAGGTGCCCTAATATTAGATATTTTAGAATAATTCTTTTTTCTCAACTTCTACCTTCACATGTCTGCCAATGATACATATACCCACATTTGTTTCTAATACTTCTATTATTTCATTAATTACATTTCAAGACTTTATCTACATGGAACTTGCTTTGATTATTGGTATGAAATATTGATTAAATTTCTTTTAGAAATGGTTGTCATTGTCCCAACACATTGAATGGGTCATCTATCATTTGTCCAGAGATTTAAAGTTCCATATTACATAAACCAAAACATGATTCTGAATTTTCTCTTCTGGTCTATTGGTTTGCCATAGAAAACTAAACTATATTGATTTTATTATTGTAGTTTTAAAATGTGCATAGAGCAATACTTCCTGAACTACCCCCTATAAAATTTTTCTTGGATGTTCCCAGATGGCCAACAGACACATGAAAAAGTTCTCCACATCACTCGGTATCAGGGAAATACAAATCAAAACCACAATGAGATACCACCTCACACCAGTCAGAATGGCTAAAATTAACAAGTCAGGAAATGACAGATGCTGGCGAGGATGTGGAGAAAGGGGAACCCTCCTACACTCTTGGTGGGAATGCAAGCTGGTGCAACCACTCTGGAAAACAGCATGGAGGTTCCTCAAAAAGTTGAAAATAGAACTACCCTATGACCCAGCAATTGCACTACTGGGTATTTGCCCTAAAGATACAAACGTAGTGATCCGAAGGGGCACGTGCACCCAAATGTTTACAGCAGCAATGTCTACAATAGCCAAACTATGGAAAGAACCTAGATGTCCATCAACAGATGAATGGATAAAGAAGATGTGGTATATATACACAATGGAATACTATGCAGCCATCAAAAGAAATGAAATCTTGCCATTTGCAATGACATGGATGGAACTAGAGGGTATTATGCTGAGCGAAATAAGTCAATCAGAGAAAGACAACTATCATATGATCTCCCTGATATGAGGAAGTGGAGATGCAACATGGGGGGTTTGGGGGGTAGGAAAAGAATAAATGAAACAAGATGGGATCAGAGGGAGACAAACTGTAAGTGACTCTTAATCTCACAAAACAAACTTAGGGTTGCTGGGAGGAGGGGGGTCGGGAGGTAGGGTGGGGTTATGGACATTGGGGAGGGTTTGTGCTATGGTGAGTGCTGTGAAGTGTGTAAACCTGGCGATTCAAAGACCTGTACCCCTGGGGGAAAAATACATTAAATGTTTATTTAAAAATAAATAAATAAATAAATAAAATTTTTAAAAAAAAGAAAAAATTTTTCTCGGATGTTTTATTTATTTCTCCCATATATATTTTTTCTTCCATATACCTTAAAGCCATCTTGTTGAAGTCCAGAAAGAATCCTGTAATTCCTTCTAATTGCATTTTATATTAGTTCTAATCATTGCTAAGTTGTCTTACCATTTAGGAGAAGACAATCTAAGTGTAAACCATAATAATCTTGTTTTCTTTTCCCCAATATTTGTACTGGCCATGTATTTAAATTTTTTTTTACAATGACTAGAACTTCCAGGAAAAAAAAATTAAAACTATTGTGTGTATACATATGTATATGTGCATATGTATATATTTTTCTATATGTATTTATGTGTGTATATATAAATGTGGGTGTGTATATATATGTGTGTGTGTATACACACAATATGTGCATATACACAATGGATTGTATTCCTTTACTTTCTTAATTCATTTATATTCTGGTCTCAACTGTTTGGTTCTATCTATGAATTTTTTTGTTATATTTAAGTCCTTGAGTTCATATTTAGCTCATTATAATTTGGATTAAAAATGAAAATATGTAATATTTAAATTTTTTCTCTGAAACTTTGACCATTTTTGAGATTTGAGAATAGCTTTTTCATTGTAATTTTTATGTAAATACAATCTAAATATAAAATTAAAATGTTGAATTTTTATTTGACAAATAGATATTTGAATGAGTATTATTTGATCTTCAATGGTTATTTTTTTTTAAGATTTTATTTATTTATTTGAGAGAAGAAGGGAGGAAGGGCACAGAGGGAGAAGCAGACTCTCTGCTTAGCAGGGAGCCCAATGCAGGGCTCAATCCAAGACCCTGAGAAATTGACCTGAGCCAAAAGCAAATGCTTAACTCACCGAGCCACCTAGGGACCCCATTATTGTTTTTTTTTAATATTTGTCATTAGTTATTACTTTAATCTTACTTCAGTTAGGTGTGAAATATAGATTTCTGATTATTTTTTACTTAAATTCAATTACATCATTAGTTTTTGATATTATGTTCAAAGATTCATTAGTTGAGTATAACACTCAGTGCTCATTGTATCATGTGCCCTCTTGGTACTTTTTGTTGACTAATATAAGATCAACTTTTAATATATATATGGATGGTAAGAAATAAGGCATATTTACTATGAGGTAAAATGTTATATGATTCAGATTTTCTCACTTTTTCCCCCCTATTTTAGCTGTCAAAGACAAAAGCAAGTTAAAGATGTCATTATAGTTGTGTTTTACACATTTGTCTGACCATCAGCCTTTGTTTTGGGTGATGGTGTGACATTCCTATTTTTCCCCATTTGTCTTCATCAGTACTCAGGCAGAACTGTGGTGTGTGTGTGCATGTGTGTGTGTGTGTGTGTGTGTGTGTGAGAGAGAGAGAGAGAGAGAGAGAGAGAGAGATGGGGCTGGCAGTGGAGCTAAATCAAGGTGCCCTAGCCAGATGCCACTTTGAACAGGAAGCCTGCCAAGTGGTTTTCCACAGGCCTGCTTGCTCTCTATTCTTCATTTCCCCATAAGTCAAACATGGTGAAGGCTTCAATGAAGTGGAGAGAAGAAAAGTGAGGGCTCATCTGGGAGGTAGAACACAAGTATAAATACATGATCTATTGTAATCTCAACTCATGAATGCCTGTGATGACATCAGTAGCCCAGACTTATGTCTAGTTCCTTCTTAACTAGTTGGCCTATATTTCTCTGCCTCTATGATTACAAGGGACATGATGATCACTTTGCATTCAAAATGGCCTCACCTCCAGGAATTGCTTTCATATATTTAAATGTATGTTAAGAGCAGTTTTAGAAAATCACCCTAACAGGTGTACCTCACTGGTGGCATCAGTATGTGCTCTGCCACTTGAGAAAGAGGTCGTGAAATTTAGTGTCAGACCCATAGGAAGCTAGCCATCTGGTGGGCAGGACACCTAGCCTGATATCATCTTTTCTAAAAATTCAATATGCTACAAAGAGATATTAAGGGTGCTGTATTTTCTCTTTCCACTGGCCAAAGTGCTATGATCAACAGACTAACAAAAAAGTAACACAAAACACAGTCAAATATGAGGATCATTATTACTCTTATGGTGCTTTCTCCAAAAAAGTCCACCATGTGCTACTTCCGCGGTTCCCTCCTACTCTCTGAAGCTTATATCTGTATTTATTTTACATGGGCATTTTATAATCAGAGACTCTAAGGGTTGATAAGGGCAGTGAGGAATCAGTAAATTTTGTCAAGTCTCTATCTGGCATTTGATTTCCTTTTCTTTTTATCACTCAAATTATCCTCCCTCTTTTCTTCCACTACCTATGCATGAGTATGCCATCTCAGGAGTCACTCTGAGCTATTTCTCATGCTGTTGCCCACGCTCAACCACATGGTGTGTTCCCTTTCTTTGTTTGTTTGAACCCACTTCATTCTTCAAGGCATAGTTCAAATTGAACCTTCTCAATGCATTTTTTTTTGACAACTAGGTGATCCTTCTGTTTTTTGACATCCCTAGTTGAAATATGAATAATAATATGCAAATACAAATTGTGTTTTCAAAAATTATTTTTTCTGGTCTTTGGACTTCCAAATAAACTAGTAAGCCACTTTAGGCACGTGGCATCTTCCTTCATTTCCCCTTGACCTAGTCTGGCACAGATGTTCAGCAAAGTCTTGGGGACTGAATTGCTTTTCTCCACCCAAAAAAGGAATTGGCATGACTTTGGTTCAGTTCTGAAAAGAGAAATGCAATTCTTCATTTTTGAATAAAAGTTCAAACCAAAAGATGGTTCATATGAGTGTGGTTTCTGATTCACATCTACTGTCATCTGCCTTGGTGAGAGCCTCCTTCCCTCCCACTCCCAGTGATGAGATGTTTATTTGGACTTTTTGGCCCAAGTGCCATTTTTAGAGACTGGAATGCTCTTTCAGACACACACGCATGCTGAGTGGAGTGATGTCTCCCTTCTCAGCATCACGTAAGACATGGTCTGCTTTGCTTTCATATCCAAATTCCATCTATTTTAATGTACAGTAATTACACCATATCAAGTTTCTGCCTGCAACACCACACATCTTACTTTCCACCGTCTAGCACCTCCTGTCATCTGCAAAGGGGGCTAGGAACAGAGTGAGCCGTGTATGAAATAACAAACTCATCAAAACCCCAAATGCCCCTCCCCCCAACACTGACAGTCCTCCCACCCCCACCTACTGCCAGAACCTCCAGTGTTAAGAACTGGGAGGACAACACAACCTCCACCACTTTGTGATCCAGTAACACAGTCTCAGAGCTAGATAAGGAGGAGGTTTTGTCTACCATCAGTTCAGAAAAGTATTTTATTCACAACTTTAGCTTTGGCCAAATGGCTATATACTGCATCACCCTCTCTCCATATTTGTGGTTGGGGTGAATTGAAGGAAGAGGCTGAAGATGGGTCAAAAGGTATTATGGGGTTTTTTTGTTGTTGTTATTGCTATATAAACTTTGTAAAATTAGGTATCATTTTGGAATTCTTAAAATGTGTTGTAAATCTCAGACTGTATGGATTAGTTCAAATGCTCTCTTGCTAGAAGTAGTAAGAGCAAGAGAAAGGTGCTTTGGGTTGGCCTACAAGTTCCTTGAATGAAGATGCTAATTCGTGCTCACCTTGACGAATCCAGTGACCACCAAAGCATTAAACTGGTGCCAGTCTGAACTGAATTGTTAAATGAAAGGATGCAGCTAAAGTTGGGTCCTCCTCATCTACAGGAAGAATAGCTTAGGGTCACCCAGAATCTATTAAGCAATGTCGAACATAGAGTTACCTTTGGTACAAAGGCCAAATCCAGAAACTCTTCAGCGGTGGCCCACTTCAGTGTCCTAGACACATCTGCTTCCTCCCTCTACCTCTGGGCCCAATGCCATATCTCATCCATCATTTTGTCCACCAAATCCGCACAACTCATATTGTGTGGGTAGCACTAGCTGAGAAACTTCCCATATACAAATATGAACTTATCACTAGGAGGATGCTGAATAGCTCTGCAGCTTCTGCAACATGAGCTACTGAGCAGCAGAGCTGAGAAGAAGCAACAGAAATCAACTGGCCAAATAAAACACAAAAGGAACTATGGAACAAGAAGCCTGGGGTATGAGGCTAAGCAGTAAGACTGAAAGGAGAACAAGCACCATTAATGCCAGAAACCACTCCTGCTAGAATGAATGTCACCTAAATCTATTCAACCAGAATTAGTCCACCCAAGTCCCATGTGCAGGAAGAAAAAATACGATTGACCATTGGCACCTGAAGGACAAGGCAAGGAAGACTGTTGGACAGAGTTAAAGGGATTTCTGCTTCTTCTATATGAGAAGGGTTATAGATCTGGGTTCTTTGTCCCCCCTAAAACTGCATATAATCAAAGAGAGGACATTCTTCCCAAAGGTACTATCACAGGCTCAATCCTAACAGTTATGGGGCTCCCCATATGAGTACAGATATTTTTAAATGTTACAAATCAAGTGGTAAACTGTTAGATAAAAGATGTCATATCCTCCTACCTGGATAAATATAGCTTCATAACAGCCTATAAGGTCGGGTTTGAGTTTAGAATTCCCAAATGCTTTGGAATTCTGCCTACATAAGGAGAATGTACCCAGATCCACCCCCTCACCAACGTACAGACTACTTCCTCCCCATCTCCACTCTCTCCTGTATCCTGAAGAGCCTCTCACTCATGCATGTGAGCACGTAGCCTACATGTTCATGTTCTGTCCACACTGCTTGCCAACAGCAGATCCTCGGCCGCAAGTCCAAACCAGGTCTACACTTGGGGGGTTGGACCAGGAAGAGGTAAATGTAGGCCTGGCAGTGGATTCAAGATCATTTCTGCAGGGGGTCCACATAGCTGGTGTGGTCCAGAAATGGAGGCCTGGGCTTCGGCCACATCCTTTTGTCTTGTGGAGAGAGGCATAGCTGTAGGAGAAACAACAACGATCTCTAAAACTTGGGGTACAAGGGTAGGACTCTTCTAAATCATGCCTAAGGGCAGAACTGTACTATTAGTTAGGAGGGAACAGGGCTGAAAAGAACAACAGCAAAATGACACTTTTCCACTTCAGGCCCAAACAGGGAAAGCAACTTGCTCAAGATCACACAGCAGGCCAGTGGAGGGCCTCGGCCTTGAATCACATACCACATGACCTCAACTTCAGTGGTACATACTACGTCAGAAAAATCTGGAGTATCCAAATATTTTCTTCAGAAAGCTCTGTCCCAAGGATATACTCAGGTTCCCAAACTTAAAATATAACTTAGTTGTCCAAGAATTTCCCCCTCAGGCTTTCAAGGCTCTAATTTCTAGAGAATCTAGAATTGTTTTCCACATCTGGATTACTCCCATTGTTTTTTCAACTGGTTTATATGGATTTTCATCGTTTCCACTCCCTTGACACAGCTTTTCAGACTTGTCAGCTGTCATCCTTCTGAGCACTGCAGTCATTTCTCAGCAACTTACTGGATATCTTGTGAGCCCCCAAATGGTCCACATCTCTTCACTGTTGAGAAATAAACCAAGACCCTACCATGTTTGGATTTGTCCCATTTGTCACGCTCTACCCCTTAGTCAAGGCTGCCCATTGCTGGTTCTTAAAATGTTGAGGCAGAAACTTCCTTTACAAACCCATGTAGTGATCTCATCCAGGCCCTTGGTTTAAAATATAAGTGTGCTAATAACTTTACAATCTGTAATTTTCCTGGAGCCTCTCCCACAAAAACAGAGGTATTCTCTAAGTCTTGGATTTTTAAAAACCTTACATTTTGAATCATAGATTCACATGGAGTTCAAACAAACAAACAAACAAACAAACAAACAGAAAACACCATACAGGGAGATCCCATATACTCTTCACTCAGTTCTTCCCAGTGGTAATGTATCAATAGGATACAAACTGAAAATCAAGAAATAGGCATTAGTATAACCCACAGACTTTATTCAGATTTCATCCATGTTACATGCACTCATTCATGCATGTGTGTGCACTTCTCTGCAAGTCTGTCACATGCAGATTCTTTTAACCACCACTGTAGTCCAGATACAGAGCTGCGTTGGGGCGCCTGGGTAGCTTAGTCACTTAAGCATATGGCTTCAGCTCAGGACAGGATCCCAGAGTTCTGGATTCAAGCCCTGCGTCAGGCTCCCTGCTCAGTGGGTAGTCTGCTTCTCCCTCTCCCTCTGCTTCTCTCCCACTTGTGCTCTCTCTCTCTCTCTCTCTCAGTCAAATCAATAAAATCTTTAGACATAGAGCTGTGTCATGACCATTGGACCCCCTTGCATTATCCTCTTGTCACCCCTTCCAGCATCCTTAACTGCTGCCAACCACCAGTCTTTTCCCTGTCTCTATAGTTTTGCTATTCAAAAATGGTGTGTATCTTTTAGAGATGGGCTTTTTTCATTTATTATAATTCCCTTAGGATTCATCCATGTTGTGTGGATCATTTTTCTCATTTTTAACTAGCGTATAGTAATTCATTGCATGTACATACCACAGTTTGTTTAAGCACTCATATTAAAGGACATTTGAGTTTGGGGTGGTTTTTTTGTTGTTGCTGTTTTCCCATTATGAATAAAGCTGCTAATTCCTATCTGTGTTTAGATTTTACTATAAATGCAAATTTTCATTTCTCTTGGATAAATGCCCAAGAATGTCATTGCTGGGTAGTATAATAAGTGCATGTTTACTTTTATAAGAAACTGCCAAACTATTTTCCAAATAGGTTACCCATTTTTACATTCTCACCAACAATGGATGACTTTTCTAGTTTCTCTGCATCTTCACCAGCATATGATGGTATTATTATTTTTTATTTTAGCCCTTCTGATAGGTATATTGTGAGGCCTCACTGTAGTTTTGATTTTAATTACTCTGATAGGTAATAGTGTGGAACGCCATCCCCCCCCCCCCACCAGCCTCTCTCTCACTCTCTGCCATCTGTATATGCTCTTTGGTGAAATGAATGTTCATATTTTTTGCCCAATTCCAAATTGCCGTTTGGGTTTTCTTGCTGAGTTTTAAGAGTTCCTTACACATTCTGAATACACACCTTTGTTGGATATGTGATTTGCTAATGCTTTCTTTCAATCTGTAGCTTGTGTTTTTTCTTTCTTCTTTTGTCTTTCACAGAAGCAAAGTTCTTTTAATCTGATGATGTCTGATTTATCATTATTTCCTTTCATAAATTATGCTTTTGTTTTAGCGTTTTAAAGCTTTTTGCCTAGTCAGAGGGCCTGAGAGTGCTCTACTTTTTTCCTTAAAAAATGTATAGTTTTACATTTAAGTCTTGATCCATTTTGATCTAATTTTCATATAGAGTGAAACTTAGCTTGAGTTTCATTGTTTTCCCTATGGATGTCTAATCGCTCAATCATCATTTTTGAAAATGTTAAACTTCCTCTACTGAATTGCTTTTACACCTTTGTTGAAAATAATTTGGGCATATTCAGTCTGTCTATTTCATTGACAGTGTCATCTGTCCTGCCCAATTGATCTTTGTGTGTCTCCCTCTGCCAAAATCAGACACAGCCAAGTTAGTGACAAATAATATCAGGCAGTCATTCCTCCCATCTTTTACTTCTTTTTTTTTAAGATTTTATTTATTTATTTGACAGACAGAGATCACAAGCAGGCAGAGAGGTAGGCAGAGAGAGAGGAGGAAGCAGGCTCCCTTCTGAGCAGAGAGCCCGATGTGGGGCTCGATCCCAGGACCCTGGGATCATGACCCGAGCCAAAAGCAGAGGCTTTAACCCACTGAGTCACCCAGGCGCCCCCCATCTTTTACTTCTTGAAGTTTAAGTTAATCTAGATCCTTTACCTTTCTATATAAATTTTAGAACAAGTTAGCCTTTGTTGGCCAAAAATCTTGCTGAGATCTTGATAGGAAGTGTAATAGATCAGTCCGAGGAGAATTGACATTTTTACTATAAGTAAAATCTTCCAACTCCTGAACATGGTATACATCTCCATTAGTCAGATTTTTAAAATTTCTTTAATAAGTATCAACAGGAAGATCCTGAACATACTTTACCAGATTCACATCTAAGTATTTAATTTTCTTTGTAGCAACTGTAAATAACCTTGTTTTTAAAATTCTGGTTTCCAGTGTATGTTGCTAGTATACAGATATACAATTTATTTTGGGGTATTGGCCTTTGTATCTTGGAAATGTGGTTAATTTTTTACTCCTAAAGGTGAATTTTTATAGGGAGGGGTTCTTAGGATTTTATATATAGACATAATGCCTATGAATATGAAAAATTTTATTTCTTTCCTTCCAATAAGTAAGTTTTTATTCCTTTTTCCTGCCTACTTCACTAGCTAGGTCTTCCAGTACAATGTTGAATAGGAGCTATGTGAGTGGATATTCTTGTCTTGTTTCCATTTCTTGTAGAGGGGACATTTAGGTTTTCACCACTAGTATGACATTAGCTATAGGTTTATCATGTTGAGGAAGTTTTTATTTACTACTAGTTCCCAAAATATTTTATAATAAATGGCCATAAGAGTTTTCCAAATGCTTTTCCTGTGTCGATTGATATGATCATATGCTTTCCCTTCTTTAGTCTGTCAATATGGTATATTATATTAATTGACTTTTACACATCAAACCATATTTGCATGCCTAGAACACTTGTTAGGGGATTTTATTATTTTATTATTTTTTAGAAGATTTTATTCATTTATTTGAGAGACAGAGAGGGAAGGAGAGCACAGAGAAAGAGTGAGAGGGAGAAGTACATACCTTGTTGAGCAGGGAGCCCAATGTGGGGCTCGATCCCAGGACCCTGAGATGTTGACCTGAGCTGAAGGCAAATGCTTAACTGACTGAGCCATGCAGGCCCTTGCCTCTTAGATTTTAAAAAAGCACCTCAAACTTTACAGGTCCAAACTGGAATTTTGGGGATTAACCTTCGTCCTATCTTTGATTGTGCTCTTCTTTGTGCCATTCAGACCTCTAGGCCTTTGTATAAACTGAACACATACCACGGTCTCAGCTCAAATGCCAGCATTCTCACCTTCTCCAAGAGTTCTGTCCTGCATATTCTACCTCCCTCCCTTGTAAGCACTCTCTACAATATCCTCTTTTGATTTCTTCTTTTTAACTTTTTCTTTACGTATTTATTATTCTGTTCTCTTGCACTGGGATGGTCACTCTTTGACACAACAGTTCTGTCTGTCTGGTTCAATAGGGTGTCTCTCTATCTTCCTGCACAGCTCCTGGCAGCACAGAGTAGGGAGCCAGTAAATAGTGGTTGAATAAACTGTTTTGGAGTGATCTTCTCTTCACCAGGGGAAGCAGCTGAACACCAGGCTGTCAGGGCATGGTTGCTCTTAAGGCTTGGCTGAAGTCACCCATCCTTGCATTTCTAGTCCACAGACACCAGCAGACATTTCCTGTCTCTATTGTCCTGAAAGCCCATTGCATCTACAACCCCATCCCCCAACACACACACACACACACACACACACACACACACACTCTCAGTGTTCTGTGTGTGGAATGGAAAGGAATCCTAATAGTGATTTGCTTGGCATAACCAGTTTTATGAGTGCTCCATTTGCTACCAATAACTTTTCAACAGTGCCTGTCACTCTAGTATATGTAAATTGAATAAAACCACTACTGGCTTTGACTGCTCATAGGAGCTCTCATTCTCTCTGTCTGAGACAATGGGTTCTCTGCCTTGGTCCAGACTTCAATGGAAGGGGCTGGAGTATTCAGCTTGGTCAGTCTATATCCAGGGAGATCTGTCTGAGGAGGTAGGGGACCTCTCCTGACCACTCTACTTGTCTATTGATGTCCCTCATCAACCCTCATTCACCATTCAGCTTCCTCCTTTTAATTCTCCCATAACCCTACCATAGGTTTCAAGATCAATTTGATGTCCATATCCTCCAATGGTTCATTTGTCACCACTTTATCTGAGGGCGAAGTTCCATGCCCCAGCAGCCTCTTATCAATTGGCCTTTTATAGGCTCTTTCACTATAGTCTCCCTCTACCTACCACCCCTTCCCCTCACTCCTGCATCAGGCTCAGCTTCCAGATTGTATCCTGTTACATTTCAAGGCAGACTCTACCTTTCCTCCTGCTTTCTGAGGCCTGCCACCTCTTCCCAACCCCTTCTCTCACTTTGAACCCTTTTCTCTGGGACCCATTCTGGCCTTCCAGCTCCTCAGGTCCCTGTGAGGCCATGTATCTATTGTACTCTTTAGCCCTGTTTTTATTTTATGTTACCCACAATTTTTTTCTTTCAAAAAGTTAAATACAAATGTGGTTCAATTTAAAGAAAAAGCACTAAGTAAATAAAAGTAAGAAAGGTACAGAGATATAAATTGTGTGATGAATTTTGCCTGAGGTCTGTTGTAAATCATTGATTCCAAGTAGAGTGGCATAGACCTCCCCAGGCAGTTCTGCCTGTGGGCAACAGATCACATGAAAAGTGGCAAATAATTTGTCCCTGAGGCTGCAGGACACTTCACTTCAAGCATGTGGGTCCAAGAGCCAATAGTCAAGTGAGTTATTGTTTGATGTCTCCAACGCATGAAAATCAGAGAGGGCTTTCTTCACACTTGTCTGCTTTAGTATGGAAGTCCCTTGATGGGGGAGCTAGATGCTCATAGTTATTGTGAGATGCTCATAGCTACTGGGAAAAGATGGGTGCTGCTGCCCAGAGTAGAGGGCATGGCTGCTAAACCACCTACTCTGGTTTGTGCTTGTTACCTGGTCACAAGGCAGTGTTTCTGGGTCCAGCATGACTCAGAGGACTCAGTCTGGCAGCATCTAGAACACCTCTGTCCTTAGGGGCTAAACTGAATCTACAGGAAGGGGCTGGGCCAGGCTGGTCAATATCTGAGATTACATTGTGCTTCCTTCCCAGCTCCTTCATAAATGGTTCCCCTCCCAGACAAAAAACACATTGCAAATCAATGCACAGACACACCCAGATACGCCCTCTTTCCCTACGACATCTGTGACAACATGGGTGCACACATCTGACTGTGGTGAATATCCTTAGGCTGGGGACTTTTTAAAATCTGTTTTGGTGTATCTAGTGCATAGTATTGAATTTGCATTCAGGAAGCAGTCAGTGAAACTATGAATGAATGTCTTGACCTCATGGGAAGTCATCTGAATATAAAGTGGCCATGTTGTAGCTTGTAGGGTTTGGCAAAAGATTGGTATGGGAGTGGAGATAAGCCACTGGGTGAAGAAGTTAGCCACAACATCCTGATGGCTCCCCAGTTGTGGTCTAGATCTGAGGTGGGAGAAATGTCAAGTGACCTGAGTTCTGGTCTTGGTTTGTCATTTGTTTTGTAACTCTAAATAGGCCATTAAATTCCTATGGGTGCCTATATCCTCCCCAGTCATATGGCAGTAACAATAGCTGGAGATAAGAGAGTACAGATAGATATATAAGATAGTACAAGAAGTCAGAGAAACAGAAGTACAGAAATCTGTAGAAGGCAGACCTGCGCCAGGAAAGTCCTGAGAATGTGAGCTAAAGACTAGAGTAGGGGAGACATATACTGAGTGCAGGAAAGGCAGGACTCAGCATTGAAAATCTATCAATTTTCCCAAAATAAATCTATGAATTTAGCCTGGAATTTATCAAAAGACATATAAGAGACTTCAAGGAAATTGACAAGCTGATTCTAATATTTACATAGAAGAGTCCATGTGCAAGAAGAGCCAAGAAAATGCAAATGTTTAAAAATAAAAGAGAGGGAGGAGAGGAGGATTTGTCCAAAATATGCTTAAATCTCACTTTGATGAAAAGGGAGTCACACTGGCACTAGAATAGACAAATAGAGCAGTAGAACAGAAGAGTGAATCCAGAAACAGACCTGTGCATATACACGATCTTAATAAAGAGTGGAGACAGGACGGCCTGTGAAACACAGTAGACATTTCTATATATATATATTTAAATCCCCACCTGTCTTAGCTCAGGCTGCCATAACCAAATACCGCAGACTGGGTGGCTTAAACCACAGACATTTTTCCGGAGCCTAGAAATCAGGGTGCCAGCATGGTCGGTTCTGGGGAAGGCTTTCTTCCTGGTTTGTGGATGGCTGCCCTCCCTTTGTATCCTCCTCCTGTCCTCCTCCCTGCCCTCTTCTGCTCTCTGTTTCCCGCCTTTTTTCCTGCAGGCTTGGCCCAGGGTTCATTCATACCAGGACCCATCATACCTCATTAATAATCATGTCAGTCCTTCTTTGAAAAACACAACCTGACAAAATATATAACCTTACAAATGGAATGAAGAGAGCTCTATTACTGAATGAGATGATTCACCTTCGTGTGTATCTCCATCTCCAGATCAATGACCCCAAATTTGAATTGGCATGGCTTGGGGGCATTTTGGCCATGGTATCAAGCAAAGCAGACTCATGTCTTCAAGACTCACATGTTTGCATACTCAAGGAATGGCCTCTCCAAGCTTTCCAGTAGATTCCGTTTACCCAGTTAACAAATGTTAACTCGGCCTCTTCCTTGGCCAGCCCCAAGCTGAGTGTATATAGGACTTGTCAACCAGCTCTGATCTCTTACCTGCTGGGATTTATGCCCATAGGAACAGGATACCAAGACCTGGGTGAGACCTGGCTGGAGGGCTAAACCGCTGGATTCTATGTCCCTCAGGGCTGGTCCTCACCTAGTCCTTCCCTGAGCATCCTGCAATCACCGAGCCCTGGGTTATGTTTATAACTCTGTGCCCAGACTGCTGTGTCCTGGCTGCATCACTGTGCACTCTGAAGGGGTTTGTATTCCAAAGCTGCCAAGAAAGCATTAAAGAAAATCCACCCATCATCTATGCTGGGCCCAAACCCAAAAAACTTTTCCTGGCCCTAAATGTATTTCTTCGGCTTGGTACCTTGCCTCACATTCCACCCTTTGCTCTCCCAATTAGTTAAAGCCTTAAACATCCCAAAAAAAGATAGGCAATCATTTCCTCTTGCCCTCCACGGTACCAGGCAATGGGGCTCTTGACCTTGAGCTGCATGTCTATGGGCATATAGCTCAGTTCACTGGCCCCTTAGGTTTACTGAGGATCAACCCTCAAATGCTACCTTCTTATGAATGAATTTCCTCACAGAACTGGACTGTAAATTGTCAAACTTAAAAGTGGGTATCATTTCCATCTTATCTGATGGGGAAGTGGTCAGCTGTCATCCAGTAAGATCCACTGGTCACCAAGTGACAGTGACCTCCCTCTAGATACATCGGTCAGAGGGGACCTCATACTCTATGTATTATATGGTATGAATCACCAGTGTCTTAAATTTAAAAATAAATAAATAAATAAAAACTGTTGGGTCATAGAACCAACCAGCAAGCCCAAGGATACCAGATTTCAGGCTCAGTTGGATCCAGGGACAAGGATGGAGTCCTGAGGACAAACTTTCTCAGTAAGAGCTGGGCTTTTTATTAAATGACCTCTTAGCCCTGCTCTCTGGCCTGTACCCGTGATGACTGTGGAGAGTGACCAAGCTGGCCCATCTCTGCTGCCCCACGAAGAGGGCTTCTCTGAAAATGAGGAGGAATGTGGAGGTGAGCACTGTGAATATAAATCCAGAGTTATAAAGTTTAGAGCTGTCCAAGCTGGGTGAAGCCCTGACCTCCCACCTCCCACTGGGGTAACTCTCCTTTACCCAACCCCTGCCCTCCTTCCCTCCTGTCGCAGCTCCAGGGAAGGTGAGCTCCTGAATGGAACAGACAAGAGAGTATACAAATGTTCTCCAGGAACACACGGATTCTCTCCAGGGAATTACTGGCATGGTTTTGAGGGCAGGTGGGGGGAGGAGTGTTACCTGGAGCAACAGGGTCTTGACTGGGTTCAAATTCCACCTCCGCCACTTACTAGCTGGGTGACTTCGTTATCACACTGCTTAGCCTCTCCTCTGCCTTAGTGTCCTCCTCTGTAAAATGGGGACAACTCTACAGCTATAGTACCTGCTAAATTTAAGGTTGTTCTGATAGTAGAAGTGAGATAATACCTACAAAGTGCTTCAAACAATTCCTGGAAGGTAGTGAGTACTATTCATCTAAGTAGTGGCTCAAGTTTAAAAAAAGAAAATAATACCAGGAAACTAAGGAGTAAAGCAAGTCCCAGAACACTCTTAGCTCTTTCTCCAAAGTGTGAGAGGCGTCGGTCAGAGGAGATCCCTCCTCTGGCCCTCGCCTACACCAGACCCTCCTATCCATCACCGTCCTCTCCAAGCCCTGCAGAATCTCACCACAGTCCTCTGGCCATGCCCTGAACGTCTGCCCACGTAAAGACACCAGACAGGGTGACAGCAGCCGATGGACAGGGCCCATAGGGCAGGGGAAGATGTGCTAGAATCTCCTGGGGGCCAGAGTCCCTTCCTGCCCCTCACTGGCTGCTGCTGTGTTACATGTCTACCCTCACTCTGTCTAGTTCCCTTTATGCACTGAATCCCAGGGGAGCCAGTTTGAGTTTGATTTCAAGCCCCACCCACATGCCAAGATGTTCACAACCAGCTTTCCCACTCCCTTTATCCCTGGGCTGCTGCTCTCCAGTTCACTCTTTCGGACCCAGCCAGATGGACACAGACGCCCTCCACCATGGACTCCTGGCCACCGGAAGTGTTCGCTGCACACCCAGGCCTCATGGCTCAGCCACTCTCCGTTTCCTCCAGGAATGAGCCTTTCTCCTGCTCTGTCCTCTTCCACCATACTCACCATCCTTCCCGATCCTGGGATCTGAGAACGATGGCTCTGATGGCCTCCTCAGGTTCCCATGCCCTTCCCAGACAGTGACCCCACCTGGGTCCCATGGCCCGCACTGCAGGTGGCGTCAGGCCGGTGGGCTCACTCTTGAGAGCCCTACCTGGGCCCCCGTCCTTGCCTGGATTCCCCACCTGGAGCACTCAGCGGTCCCCACCTGGAACCACCTTATGGATCTACTCCCTAATCATTAGTTCAAATTGATTATCTCAGTCTACCTACCCCTCGTCTCTGGGCCACAGTGAAGTCCACCCCAGCTACAACCCTGGTGGCTTCAGGACACCGGGTGGCCATCAGCAATTTCCCCTGGCATGGAATCTTCCCCAGCATATCTACCCTCTCTGTCTGAGCTCCTGTTGGCAAAGGACTGATAGTCGATAGGCCGGCAGGGGCTTCTGTGATGTCAGAACAAGGGCAGCCTTGGGTCTCCCTCCCTCTGATTTATTTTAGAGCTCTTCCGGTATCTCTCTTTTTCCACTCCACTACCCATTTTCTCCTGTTTTCTTCTCCCCATTCCCTCTCTTTTCCTTTCACCTCTCTCTTTGCTTGGAAGAACTTATTACAAACCAACTTTGTCAGACAACTTTTGTAAACGGTGCCCAACATTTATCACATTTGTGTTCAATATTTTTCTTACATATAAAGAGCTGACAGCCTGCTCTTCTATGATAGATGTACTTATTTCTTCTAAACTATCACTAACCAAGCATATCATTTTTATACAGTAAGTGTATATTCAATTTTCTACAGTTTTGACTACTAAACAGGCTTACCAGTGAGACAAATGACAAATATATTGCAATATTAGTAAGGGCTGGCTTAAGCCCATCTAAGACTGTGGACTCCACGTTCATTCTCATTTTGCATAGCTGAGAAGATGGGAGGCAAGGGTGGGCATGGTGATCGAGGCCCTTCACCGTGGGACCAGCACGGGGGCCTGGACAGGTGGCTTCTAATCTTCCTCAGATGCTGGCCAGCTTCCAGGTCCTGAGGCTAAAGACTGAGACATGGCATTTTCCTGCTTTGCAGAAGCATTCTAAAGCCTTGCTGTGTTGTCCTACTAACAAATTCTTTTCCTCCGACGGCTTGACTTAAGCCATCAGAGCTCTGAGGACCTTGGGGCCAGGCACAGGAAACACTTTAGTTAAGAGGCATACACACACTTTCTGCCCTCTCCTCTTTTCTGCCTTCTTTCCTTCTCTCATTCATTCATAAATTGAGTTCCTACTGTGAGCCCTGTTAACATGGCCTCACACACAAACCTGTCCCACCCCTCAAGAACTGTCAAGTCTAAATAAAAGCACATTCGGAGTGGCCTGATTTCAAGGGATGTGCTAAAGGGGATGTCTATGGTCAGAGAGCTAAGAGGGTTATGACAAACGAAGATTAGGAAGGAGGCAAACCCTTGAAATGGACTTGGCATCACTTCTGGGGCATTCGTGGGGTTGAAGCGCCAATAATGGATCTGTTGCAATTCAGCCACAGAGATGATGTACGAGGCTTTTCCACTGACATTGAATCAGGTCACTGGGCCCATTGGATGCAATACAATGTCAATGGAACTGTTATGTGTTATTGATGTCAGTCACAGAATAGATAAAAATATTATAAAAATAGCTTTTGTCGCCATTTACATTTTTTTTTCATAAATGGTAAAAGGTATCCGTCGCCACCTGCCAGGGAGTGAGGCAGCAAAAGATCGGTTTTCATACCAGTGACTGCGAAATTTCAGGAGGTCAGGACGCACCCCCTGCCCCAGCCCCACCCTGGGCAAAAGTAACTACAGAACAAAGGCCACGGCGTTACCAAGTTTCTCACCAGCAATGGAGGCCCACCAGGGGGGTGGACAGCTGACTCACTGAAGTGCAGGCTGAGCAGGGTCATTATGTTCCTTCTTCCACCCAACAAACACCCCTATTGAGACCCTACGGTGTGTTAGACATTGAATTTCTAAATAACTCCCTGTCCTGACTGAGCTCACAGCCTCACGAAGTCTCAGGGTTCTCATCTGAGAACTGGGGGCCACATCACAGATTTGCAAGAGGAAAAGAAGATGTCAGTTCCCATCCTTGCTCCCTTGATGTGTTTTTGTTCTTTGGGGTTCCATGTCAAGACAATGCGTGTGGGTCCAAATGTGCCTCAGGATCATGCTAGAAACCCAAAGAAGTATTGTCTTAAAGGCCCTGGGTAGGCACCCTTGGGTGCCCAGCAGGCATAATCAACTCCATTTTACACAGCAAGACACTGAAATGGTTTGGTCCAAGTCACCGGGTGAGTAATAGGAAGAGGCTGGTGAGTCCAGATCTGTTAGACACTAATGTATATGCCCATATTGCTTCATTGCTCTTCTTCCTCTTGTGGCAAGATAAGAGATGCCCTCTTAGCTCCAGTAGTTCAGGATCTGAGGAGTTCTGGAGTTCATTCAGGGGCAAGCCAAGACATGAATGTCTGGACTCCCAGACCGGTCTCTCTTCTCCTGGACTTGCTGCTTCCCTCTCCACTCACTTCATGGACAGTCCATATCCATACTTCTCCCATACAAGGGTCTGCTTAACCTAGAGCCAGGCAAGAGGTGTAAAACAAGCCAGGAATCTGTAGGACATTCAGCCTAGATTTTCCAGCATGGCCTTACCTGGTGTCAGTGTGTCCAGCAGAGTGAGAACCCTAAGAGCACAAACAGGCCCAAATCTACTTTTTATGCTAATTTCTATTTTCTAGAGCTAGTAAAGGCTGGAGCACCAGAGTCTGAGGATCGGCTATCAGCTAGGCCAGGCCCCACAAAGCTTCTCCATGACCAAGCCAGGGAAGCCAGGAGGTCCCAAGCAGAGTGACACCCTCTGAGAGAGCCAGCCATTGATTCCACGTGGCGACTTTGGACAAAGCAACTTCCTTCAGATCCCCAGCCTTTAGACTGTTCGTCCTGGCTGGCCTAAGTCTGCCCTCTCAGACAGACACCCTCAGCTTAGGACAGGACCCTGAGCAGCTCCTCCATAAGGCATTTTTAACCATCACTCAGGAGTCAAGCTAGGCCCAGTGGTCATAGAACCACCACCCAATGGAATTAACAACTGAGTGACAGTTATCAGCTGAAGGGAACTCAAGGTAGCCCACAAGCCCATGACAAAAATAAACAAAGAAAGAAAGCAAAAGGGAAATTAAGGGGGAAAATATGAATAAATAATAAAAGGCATCCTACTAATTAGTAAGGGTAAAAAATTACCCAGATCCTGAGATTCTTCACAAATAAAAGGCTTTAATCTCTTCTGACATGTTTATTGACATATGGAAGAACTATTGCATCAGAGATTGTGAGTGAGAGCATTAATTTTTTTTATCAAACATTATTTAAAATCTGTAGTAAAAGGCATCTTTGAAGAAACATGCATTTTTGTTGGCAGGGGCTAAGTAGAAATTTGGGCTCAGCCTCCCTGGCTGGAGCCAGCTGTTACTCCACACCATCTCAGCAGTGACCTTTACTGCTGGCCATTTTAATGTTCCTTTTAGTGCTGGGGTGCAACCTGCTATGGCTGGAAATTCACCCCCACAGTCCACCTGCTAGGGCTCTCCACTGACTACTGACCCTTCCGGAGCTCCTGGCTCTTGGGTCAAAATTAAGCCAACACTTGGCCTCTGTCACACCCACCATTAACATCCTATATTTTATTTCTAGGTCAGTTATACAGTTTCCCACTCACCACAAAGCCAAGGCCACCAACACAAAAAGTAACTAGCTAGGGGCACCTGGGTGACTCAGTCGGGTAAACATCTGCCTTCAGCTCAGGTCATAATCCTGGGGTCCTGGGATCAAGCTCCACATTGGGCTCCCTGCTCTGTCGGGGAGCCTGCTTATCCCTCTGCCTGCTGGTCCCCATGCTTGTGCTCTTTCTCTCTCTCTCTGTCAAATAAATAAATACAATCTAAAAAAAAAAAAAAAAGAGGAACTAGCTAACCATGCAGTTAACTACTGGTTAAGAGTGTGGACTCTACACTGGGTGTTACACGCAACTGATGAATTATTGAACTCTGCATCTGAAACTAATGATGTACTGTATGTTGGATAATTGAACTTAAATTAAATTAGAAAATAAAAAAAAAGAGTGTGGGGTCCAGGATAAGACTCTCTGAATGAGCCTTGTGCCTAACCCTGAATAGCTGAGCCATTTGAGGAAAGATACATAATCTCTCTGCACCTTGGTTTCTTCATCTTTAAAATGTCAATCAGAATACAATTTACATCATAATATTGTTATTTGGCTAAAGGCATTTTAAATGTGAAGTTTTGGAATAGTGATAAGCACACAATGTTTAATCAATTTTATCTATTATTTTTTAAGAGCTTACATAGGGATGATTTAGAATGTGTGGCAATAAAGAAAGCCCCAGGGTCTGTTATGCTGACTGTTCCTGGCTGCCTTCTGCCTTAGCAGAAGGTGATAGGCACCTCACCACTGCTGAGCTTTAAATCTCAGAGAAGCCTCCCTAAAATGATCATAAAACTGCTGCTTCTTCTATTTCACACACATCACGAAGGGAGCCAGCTGTCCAGCTCCAGGTCATAGACCGAAAACAGCTCACAGCCAGTGCCTTACTGCATATTCAGAATGAAAAGGGGACTTGAGAAAGGAGATAACACTGGAGTTGACTGCCATGCCCATCCTTGTCAATGGTTGGGTTTGTTTTCAGTTGAGAAAACAGGGTTTCATCAGCTCAAGTAGCCATGGGGTAAAAGAGCATGTAGTTCTAAAGGCAGACAGATATGGGTCTGAATTTCAGGAAATCTACCTATACCTGCATGGATTTGAGAGGTTACTCAGTGTCTTTGAGCATCAGTTTCCTCATTTGCAAAATGGGAGTGACAATAGGGCTGATGTGAGTGTCAAGTGTGGTCACAAATAGTGCTCAGTGTGTGCCTAGCATAGGAAAAAGAAAAAATTGTTTGTGCTTTATTGCATGGAAAAACAAGATGAAAGGAAACTAGCAGAAACCAGACAATAGAACAGATCCATGGGGGCACCAAAAAATTAAAATACTAACGAAGACACAGCTTTTAAAATAATTTTGTTAATAATTACACTTTCTGTGTTCAAGGAGAGAAAAAAAACGGGATTTAAAAATTTTACAGAGTAGAATTTCTTTAAAATGACAAAGCATAATAAAAAGGGGCATTCTAGAAGAATAAATACAACTGAAACTAAGAACTCAGTGGATAAGTTTTAGAGCCAATTGCATTCAGCTAAAAAGAAAATTAGTAAAAAGGAGGACATATCAAAAGAAATATACAGAAATATGTGCTAATGGATCTAGGATAAGATATTTTAGGATAGGATAGGATCAAATGATAGAAAAACAAAATAATAGGAGGGACATAGATGATACAGTGAGAAGTCTAATATATATTTAATTGGAGTTATGAAAGGAGACAAGAGAGAATATAGCAGAGGCATCTGAAGAGATAATGTCTGAGAATTTTCTAGAACTAATGAGAAGCATCAAGTATATTCAAGAGAGCCAATAAATGTCAGAGGATATAAATTTTTAAAAAACATATTTATGCATCTAATAATAAGACTGAAGAATTAACCAGAGGAAAAAATCCTTTAAAATCCAGGTAAAACAAGAGATTATCTTTAAAGGAATAGCAGTGACATTGACAACTGACTTCAGAAGAGGAAAAAAAAAGAAATGAGAAAACAAAATTTGGTTTCTGTGCTGAAAGAAAATGAACATCAAGCAAGAATTATATGTTCCTCATAATATTTTCAACACTAAAAGTGAATTGCATTCAAAATAATACATCCTTTTTTTTCAGGAAAATTATGCTTCTAGTAATGGTGAAGCAACTCCTATTGCACTGATTTTCTCATCAATAAATGAAGAAAATACAAAATTCACAGTGTGGTAAACAGTATTTTTGTGATAATAGACAAAGCAATTATTGAACTTGAAGATATATCAATAAAAATTAGCCAATCTGAAAACAAGGAAACAACTAAAAATACCAACAGACTCTGAGTGGTCTGCAAAACGATCTAACATACCAATAACAAGAATCCCAGAATGAGACAACTCAGAAAATGTGACAAAAATATATTTAAAGAAATAATTCACCCATTTTTAAAAAAATTTGGTCAAAGACAGACTCTGCTTCGAGAAGCTCAGCAAACCTCAAGCAAAAGCAAAGAAAGAGGGGCGCCTGGGTGGCTCAGTGGGTTGAAGCCTCTGCCTTCGGCTCACGTCATGGTCTCGGGGTCCTGGAATCGAGCCCCGCATCAGGCTCTCTGCTCAGCGGGGAGCCTGCTTCCCCCTCTCTCTGCCTGTCTCTCTGCCTACTCGTGATCTCTGTCTGTCAAATAAATAAATATTTTTTAAAAAGCAAAGAAAGAAAATCCCATGTAAGCACACCATAGTCAAAGTACTGAAAATCTAAAATAAAGAAAAAAATCTTCAAAACACATTATCTATAGGAGGGCATATTATATAAAGGAGAGCAACAAAGTCAATAACTGCTGCCTTAAGGCCAGGTGCACTGGAAGCCAGAAGAAAATGGAATAATATATCTAAAATACTGAAAGGAAAAAAAAAACAACTCTCAATATAGAATACTTTGTCCAGTGAAAATGTCCTTCCAAAAAAAAAAAAAAAGAAAAGAAAATGTCTTTCAAGTGTGAAGATGGAATGAAGACATTTGCAAATAATTTAAAACAAAGAGAATTGCTTACTAACAAACCAACAGCAGGAATGCCAACAGAAATTCTCTGGTTCAAAGGTAAATAATCCTAGATGAAGAGTATCATAAGTGGCAATTATGTAGTTGTAAAAGTCTTTCTACTTTTAATTAAAACTGAAATGAAACATAAGTCAATTTTAAGCAAAATATAGAACATTAAATTGTGAGATTTACAAGATTGTGTAACTGTACGCATATACACATTATAATTATGTATATCCCAACACACACACACACACACACACCCCCCACGTGACAACTGTAACATAAAGGACAGAGTGGAAAACACAAAACCTAACTCTAAGTACACTATAAAAAATTAATATATATATCTCAGTACCTGGGGCAAAGAGTAAAAATATCAAATTCAGTAAAATTCAATAAAAATAAGAAGTAAAGCCAAAAAATATACTTAACTAAACCAAAAGAAGACAAAAAAAGGGAGACCAAAAGAACAAAACCAGAAGAAAAAAAGAGAAATTAAAATGGAAAATTTAAGTTTCACAATTCATCTGAAAGAACTTACATAATTACGTTAATTATAAAGGACTAAACACTCCAATTAAAAGAAGGAGATTATCAGAAAGAATTTTTAAAAAGCAATATCAAATGATATGTTATCTAAAGCAGATGCATTTTAAATATAAAGGCACAAAGAAATGGAAAGTAAAAGGAACGGAAACTCTAGAGCATGCAAACAATTAGAAAAGATGAAAGTCCTTAAAGAAGGATGAGAATGTCAAAACAACACAAAACTAAGTTTACAAGGGCTCTCACTCTCCAAAAGCAGTGAAAACTTAGTATCAAAATAATGATGGGGATGGTTTATAATACAAGTCAAATAATTCATAGTAATATTATTCTGTGGAGAAGAATGTAAACTATTAAATATTGAATAAATGTTAAAATTAGAAAAGCACAATATTAAGAAAAGAATGTAATAGTTTAGATAAGGATAATTGGTGAAGTCTTTGAAGGCTAAAACAATGGGTGAATGTTTCATGGGAAGAAGATATTTACACAGATTGAATGTTTGCATCTCCCCAAAATTCATATGTTGAGATCTTAAATCCCAAGGATATGATTGATGTATTAAGTGCTTAGGTCCTGAGGGTGGGGCCCTCATGAATGGGATTAGTGTTCTTCAAAGAGACCCTGGAGACATACTTGCCCCTTCCACCATGTGAGGTTATAATGAGAAGACAGTTATCAGGAAGGAAGCCACTCCCCATTAACCAAATCTTTATAGCATCATGATCTTGGGTTTTGCAACCCCCAGAACTGTAAAAAAACAAACAAACAAAACAAAACAAAAAAAAACCAGATGGTTTTTGTTTTTAAAGCCATCCAGTTTATGGTATTTTTTTTGTTATGGTTGCCCAAATTAAGACAACAGTCTAAAGTAATTCAACCAAAATTCATTCCAAAATTATTTAGCAATTACAAAAGGAAAAATGGTAACTTTACAGAGAAGAAACATGGCAAACAAAGTTAACATTAAAAAAATTAAGGGTGTATGTCTTCATCCCTAGAGCAAATAGTAAAACTATCAAAGAAGTATAGCTAAAAATCCAATAAAATAATAAATTGACACCATGTGCCTGCTAAATTGATACCCTGAAAAGAACATAAGCTTACTGCTATAGTATGTCAACCCAAAACACATAACCTAAAACCTAGACATTAGGAAACATCCACCAAATTGAGGTGCATTTTACAGAACAATTTTCCTGTTAATATTTTCAAAATGTCAATGTCGTGAAAGATAATAAACCTTTAAAATGTCATGAGAGTTTGAAATTATTAAAAATGACAATGTAAAAGAATACATTATACCAAGAGGGATTTATTTCAGGAATTCAAAGTTGGTTCAATATTAGACTTTATAGATACTATCTTAATGATAAAGGGTGCCTGGGTGACTCAGTGGGTTAAGGCTCTGCCTTCAGGTCAGGTCATGATCTCAGGATCCTGGTATCAAGCCCCACATCAGGCTCTCTGCTCAGGAGGGAGCCTGCTTCCCTCCCCCACTGCCTGCCTCTCTGCCTACTTGTGATCTCTGTCTGTCAAATAAATAAATAAAATCTTTTAAAAATATTTATTATTCAGTCTGAAAGGTAGCATTTGATTTCATGGATCATTAGAAATACTTCTACCGAGGTCTGGAAAAAGGCAGTAATTTAATAATTTCTACTACTGCTACTGTTACACACTTTCTCTTGTCTGATTTATTTGGGTAATATTTTCAGAACTAGAAGGGACAGAAGAGCTAGAAAAGATATAACACTTTCTTTTCTTGCAAATGAAATGACAATGAATCTGTGAAACCAGTAAATCAATTTTAAAAGCAATATATACATATAGACACACACAAATACACAGAATTCAGTAAGGTAGAAGGATCTAAAATTAACACAAGTTCAATAGCTTTTAAATATACAAATAATAACCAGTTAGATGATATAATAGCAGATAAAAAGCCCTCTTAAAATAACAATAAGAAATATATTCTTGGGAGTAAATGTAATAATAAATGTGCCAATCCTGTAGGAAGAAAACTTAGAAATACTCCAAAAGATTCAAAAGTATATCCAGACAAATAAAAGTCCATTCTTTGTTCTTGGGCAGAAGAAATCAACATCATAAAGATGTAATCCAGCCAAGTCATTATATGTGATCATTATAATGATCACAATAAAAACACCAGCACATTTTTTCCCCTGGATTTGGGCAAGGCTATAGCATTCATATGGAAAAAAAAAAAAAGATAAAATTAGGAAAACAAAAAAATGTCTACAAAACCTTAAAAAAAGAACAATACAGCCCACTATTAGGAATGTATCCTGAAGTAATAGAAACTAATATAAACCAAACTACTCAACCATTGAAGTCTACTTGGGTAAACTTTGGTATGTTCACAATGAAATGATACTCAGTTCAACAAAGTAAAAAGAATAAGCTATTATTGTGAGACTTCTTGAATGTTTTATCAACTGCAAAGAGCAAGATATACAGAGAATATGCTACCTTTTGTAAAAGAAAGAATACAAAATAACAAATGTATGTTATTATAACATACAAATCATACTTAGGTATACCAAGTACCTAAGAACTCAGAAAAAGTGAATGAAACAGTATATACCTACTATATACCTATATTTGCAGAAAGAAATATAGGATGTTATACCAGAAACTAAGAAAAATTGTATTCCTTTGAAGATGGGTAAGAGTGCAATGGGGTGACATTTATGTGAGGGAAATTCCTTGAGAATATTTTTACATAGTTTAAAATTTTTAAGCATAGTTATTACTTTTGAAAATTTTGCATTTTATAAATATTTTATGTATGCAAAATAAAATGACATCAAAAGGACAAAAATCAAACATAAAAATGAATATACACAGGAGCAAATTAATCAAATTGTACTTCCAATTGATAACATTAGCAACATAAACTTGGACAGAAAAAATGTTAATTCAAGTAACTATTGAGCAGAGTACACTAATCACACATTCCCACAGAGATATATTTCAAAGTTATACATAGTTTTAAAACTTACAAAGGAATATTGATCTTTATTTAGGAGGTTTGTAGATGGTTGTGGTATTAGTATCCAATCCTGAAAGAATCTATTACAGAATAGGAAAAATGTGTAAATGTGTTGCTGCAAACTAGGAATGTCTTTGAGGGAGAAGGAAAATGTAAATTCGAATTCAATTTCCTATTGAACTGGAGGTTATCAATATAAACTCAGAAGTTTCAGAAAAAAAAATGCATTTCCTAATTATTTTCCCTAGAAGGAGTCAGAAGCAATAACACCAGTTAGTGAGGAGCACACCAACAGCCCAGATCTTGGTTTCTAAGTACCATTTCCCACTGAAGAAACAAAGGCTCCTTTGAAAAGTAGCTGATTACAGATCTATGACAGAGAAGGTACAGAGAGAGCTTAGAATTCTCTGTTTTCCCAAAAAGCAAGATAGTACTCAAAACTATTCAGTAGAATGCCAGCTAATCAATACAGAAGGGATTACAAAATTAGAAAACAATTTTGTAAACTCCAGTGCAATCACTGATACAGGCAAGAGCTATCAGTGGATGGTGGGTACTTGAGAGGAATGTTGCTAAGGACAATGATATCTCATAGTCTCAAAGTGGAAGATACTTTGCAGACTAGAAAGAGAAATATATATTTGTCTTTGAGAATCTACCAACCAGCAAACAAAAATCTTTACACTAAAAAGACCTGGCAGTTACCCCCTTAACCATGAAACTATCACTAGTAGGACAGCCTGAACACTGTTCCTTCTGATATGTGGCAATAAGTATGTACATCTCCCATGTCATAGTTCAAAATACTGAACTAAATCAAACCATGTAGAAATAACCAGAAAAATCCAGCATGTGAGATGTTCTACCAGACATCTGGCCTGGTTCTTCAAACACAGCACTGTCAAGGAAGTCTAAAAATAATAAAAATAATTTAGAAAATAAATTGACAGTATTCTGGATTTTAAAAAAAGGGGGGAGGGAGGGCTAAAGACACATAACAACCAGGCAAATTCTTATGAAAGTTGGAGTCATCTTGGGGGCAACTATGGAAATTTGAATATTAACTCTATCATAGATATCATTAAATCCATGTTAGTTCTCTTACATGTGATAATGGTATTGTGGCTGTATAGAAAGATGCTTGTTTTATTCTCAGAGAGCAGCATTTTCTCCAGATAGACATTGATAGACATATTAGTACCACAAAAACAAAAATGAAGTACAAAAAAGATATTTTCTGACAAATAAAAGCTGAGTAAACTTCTCACTAGAGGATCTGCATTATAAGAAACAGTAAAGGCAGTTATTTAGGTAGAAGAAAAAGGATTCCAGATGGAAGGTCAGGGGTGAGGGAAACAATGAAGAGCTCTGGGCAAATCTAAATGAAAAACTAACAGTACCAAACAATAGCAATGATAGTTTGTGGCATTTAAAAATGTATGAAGAATAGCCTATGAGTTGAAATTGGACAAAGAAGTTCCGATATTCTATTGCATTTTCTGGAAAGCATGTAAAGTTACCAAATTAACATTAGATTTTAATAGGTCAAGGATGAAAGTTGTCATTTCCAGGGCAGGGTTTCTCAATCTTGGCGTATTGACATTTGGGACCATATGTTCTTTATTGGGAGGGAATTTTCTGGGCATGCAGGATGCTTAGCAACATGTCTGGCTTGTACTAACTAGTTACCATTAGCAACTTGTGATAGTTAACTTTGATGTGTCCACTTAACTGCATCAAGAGATTCCCAGATATCTGGTTAAACATACTTTCTGGGTATGTTCATGAAGGTGTTTTCAGAAGAGATTAGCATTTGACTCAGTAGACTAACTAAAGTGAATTACTGTCCCCAGTGTATGTGAGTCTGAGTATAATTAGAAGGTGGAGGTTGCGGGGAGGGGAATTCCTATGCTCTCTGCCCAACTGAGCTGGGACAGCCATCTTCTCCTGCCTGTGACTCTTCTGGTTCTCAGGTCTTTAGGCCCACAGTGGAATCCCTACCATAAGCTCTCTGAAGGCAGTGAGGCCTTCAAACTACACCATTAGCTTTCCTGGGTCTGCAGTTTGCAAATGGTGAATCATTAGACTTCTTAACCTCCATAATTGTGTGAGCCAATATCTTATAATAAATATCTGTCTAGATCTCTCTAGATCTAGATCTATCTACATCTATATATGTTCTACACCTGTATCTACCTTATCAGTTCTATCACTCTAAAGATTCCTACTAATAGACAGTACCTTCCCCAGCCCTTGCTGCCAGCACTGTGACATCCAAACTGGTCTCCAGACATTGCCAAACATACCTTGTGGCAGGGAGAATCTCCTTAGTTGAAAACTACTACGTTAGGGTAACCAAAAAAGAATAGTAAATGAGTGTATACCTTCCAAAATAACAGGGGAAACACTGAAAGGATTAATAAAATAGTCAATCCAAAGATAAGAAAAGGAGCATAGAGTATAATCAAAAGCACCTAGTATGATGGTGAAGTTGAATCCAAAGAGAACATAATTACATTAAATGTAAATGGATGAGATGCTCCAATGAAAAGACAAAGATGGTCAGATGGAAAGATTGTGGAAGGCCCACTGAATTCTCCAATGCCCTTGGTTCACAGCAATCCCTGGTCATGGGACAAGTGCTGAACCTGGAGTTCCCAGAGTTTTCTGTCTCTGGGGAGCTGTGTGACCTTCCAGCAGGATGCTTACATTCATTAAGTCTCAATTACTTTATTAAAGAATGATTACTTTGAATTAGACTGGTTATTTTCCCCAAGAATCAGAATCCTGTGTGCATCAGAATCCTCAGGTGAGTTTTAAAAAATCATATCTGTACCCCTTCTCAGAACAAGTGAATGAAATTTTGAGGTGCCAATGGTTGGGGGATCTGGGTATTCATAATTTGAAAACTAAGGAGTAAGGATAGATGGAAGGAGGAGGAGGGGAAACAGGGGAGGAAACATCTCCCCAGTGTCAATCATCAATGTGCCCATGGATGGTTTAGGACGTGGTTTGGCACCAGAAACAGGAAGACAGAGTAAGTGGTGTCTTCCATTTCCTGAGGTGTGTTTCATTTACTAAGCCAGCAAGACTTTCCAGAGCTGAACTTTCCAGATGGTCCATCATCAGTATTTGCTTGGGGCCTTTTTCCAGTTCTCCAGGTAGGGCTAGTTACAAGCAGAAGAAACACATTCTAGAAGACTGAGGATATGGGCTCAAAGGGTGTATTAGTTTTCTATTGCTGCTTTAATAAACAACAAATCCAGTGGCTTAAACAAAACAAATTCATGATCTTACAGTTCTATCGATCTGGCTCAGTTCTCATGGGGCTAAAATCAGTGTCACCAGGACCAGATCCCCTTCTGGAGGTGCTAGGGGACATGAGATATACTTTTTTTTCCCCTTTTTGAGCTTCTAGTTCTGTGCACATTCCTTGGCTCATGGCCGCTTCCTTCTCCTTCAGGAATGATAAAAAATGGAGGCTGAGTCCTTCTCATCTCCCATTTCTGTCAGCTCATTTATTGTACCTCTTTTCCTGACCCAGCTGGGGAAGGCACTCTCTTTTAAGGAGAAATGTGATTATTTTAGGACCACAGGACAATCCACACTAATATCCCCATCTCAGGGTCTGTGTCTTTCATCACAAGTACAAACCCATTTTGCTGTGTAAAGTAGTATTGATGGGTTCTAGAGATTAAGGTGTAGATGTCTTTGGGGGGTGGGGGTAGGCATGATTCTGCTTTCCATAAAGGATGACTGAGGAAAGTCTTAGAGGTCTCCAGGACTCACTGACAGTCCTTTCTCTGTCCCTGCACCACTGTGCTCATAGAGCCCGTATCTGGGGACAGTGAGCCTCCATGGCTGGTCCCTTACATGCCCACTGTGGGCCCCTTGATGGACAGCCCATCAAGACTGGAAATAATAAAGGAGAAGCAATTCCCTCCTCCACAATCAGGGTGCTATTTTATAAGAAAGGGATAGGATGGTGGGTAGCTAAAGAATGAAACACAAATGTCACTACACCAGACTCTGTCCCTGTTCCTGGGACGCAGATTCACTTGACCAGCAGGCAGGAACACCTAATAATTAGGCCTGAGCCACTGAACCAAAACGGATCACGTGAGTCTGGATGCAGTACTGGGCTCACACCCTTCATTCTTTTTTTTTTTTTTTTTTTCCTGGAAATAAAGGAGAGTGTGTTAATCCATTACCTGGAAGGTATGCTGAATTTTTAATCTTCAATGTATATTATTATGGTAAAGTGTAACAAATTACCTATGGTGCACAAAAGCTTATAGGATACTATTATCCTTAATTAATGGGGAAATGCATGGCTTTTATTCAATGAAACTGATTTATTGTCTTAATTTTCAGATGTTCTGCCTCACGTTTCCACCGAAACCGCCAGCGCGCCCATAGTAACCAGCAGACGCCATGCGTGTGTGATCTCCTTTATGACCTGTGCCTAATTAGTTCTTTATTGTCATCTTCCAGCTCACGCTTAAACTGTACAAACAGGGGCAGCATGACTCCCAATACCGATTAATAAGTCTGCAGCCCCGGTCCTGCAATAAACAGGGAGTATTTATGGCGTGAGATCAGCGTCTGGTGCCTCCTCCTTTCCGTTGGATCTTCCGGGCGGGGGCGGTGTGGGGGACTGAGAGGGGGCGCGGGTGATGAGGACCCGACGAGCCCCCCAGCCTCCCTTGCGGTGACTGCACCTCACTTGCCTGTCTTTCACCGCTTCTATTAGGCTCGGCTAGTTAAGTGAAAGGGAGAACAACGAGCTGAGAGCTGGTGGGTGTTGGAGCTTCGAAGTCCATAGTTCCCAGTTAATTGCTGGTCCTAACAGGCACAATTAGCGGCTACAAGCCCTTTGAGATGGCCCGGGGCCTTTCTCAGGTAGCAGCCATCACCAGATAAAGGCTGAAATGCGCGCCACTTAGAGAGACACTTGCAGACAGGAGTGTCACAGCCTGCCAATTACACTCTCCCTGTACACAGTCACTTCCCAGAGAGAGGAAGAGCCCAGATGAAGACCCAGCATTAAAGGGATAGGGCACAGGCTTCTCTCAGCCCCAGGAAGCAAAGCTGGAGTTATGGTGGGTTGGGAGTCAGGGGTGGCTGATGCTTTGCAAATTAATCCCTGTTGTTGAATCCATTAGAAACCATTTCATGAACCTTTGCTACTTACATGTACCCCCAACTGCAAACTTCCTGGCAAAACCTCCATCCTGTGGCCCACCCCACCCTGCTCCTTTTTCACCTTGGGGAGGGGCAAACAGACAAAAACTGGACATTTCACTGCAAGACAGAGGCAGCTGGGTGCTGGGAAAAGTGTTTAATTAGGAGTCAGGTTTCCCTTCCCTCCCCCTAAATTAAACAGCTGCGTAGAGTGTCACATCCTTCGCAGCGGGCTAGGTTCTAAGACACTAGTTTAGATGAAAACCACGTTTCGAGGGTTATTTTGGCTGCATATACTGTAAGTCATCCACAAAGTACAGCATACGTGCATTTAACACTATTCAGTAATTTCTATGTGTAAATGCCAACGTGATCACAAAGTACCTAACAGAGTACAAATAAAAAATATAGTTTTTTATTTCAAGTCTTGTCAAACAAAAAAGGCTTGACAGTGTAGAGCGTTGAATTTCTGTACCTTTAAGCCCATGCTGTGCCCCTTTGCTGTATGGTGTTGGGAACATGTCCTATCCTCTCGAAGACTAGTTTCCCCATCTGCAAAGAATGGGGTTAGACACAGTGGTCTATGATGTCACTGTCAGGGCTGAGGTTCTAAATTCTGTGATCCTGGACAGCGTGCTGCCACCATCCCAAGTTGCTGCACAAGCCCAAGCTTGCATTTGTGTTTTCCAATCAAGAAGACACTGAAGCCATGCAATAGGGACAGTCCACTCCCAGTGCTGCGGTGATATGACCCCAATGATATGTCCCTCTGTCTGCTACTGATGGTGGCCATGAACCAACCGCATAGGAAGAGCAGGGGTCCAGAGCTGATGGAGGTCTTGATGATGAGAATTCCCCCAAGGTCTGAAATATGACAGTATGGGAGCAATTACCAGACCACTGAGCAGTTTCACATGACCTCTATGGAAAGGGGTTGGTGCCATTAACGAAAGCCTCCTGCCACTTTGCCATCCACAGCCAAGTCTACGTCAGACTCTGATAGAGAACACTCCTCCTCCAGATGCTCTTGTAAAGTTCCAAAAAATGGTGAGTCACTGGTATTCAGAGAAGTCACTAGGAGGGAGGCTGGGGTGTGGAAGATAAGGATCAGACACCCACGAGCAACTGGGGAATCTGGAACCTGCCATTTACTTGCTGTGTGTCATGTGGCAGGTTGCTTGACCTTTCTGGGCCTCTCTTCCCTGATTTCACAAATGAGGGGTTTGCCCTTCATTGCATTACTGGCTCCTTCTAGCTTTGACAGTTGATACCTGTCTCCTAAAGTTATTGCATTAAGACTGTTTTTATTTATTTTAGAGAGAGAGAGAGAGAGAGAGAGCACAAGTGTGGGCAAGGGCATAGTGAGAAGCAGAGATTCTCAAGCAGACTCCAGGATGAACATGGAACCGAACAGGGGGCTGAATCTCATGACCTTGAGATCATGACCTGAGCTGAAACCAAGAGTCAGACACTTAACCAACTGAGCCACCCAGGTGCCCCAACCATACTTTCTAAGCATGACAAGGGTACCTCAGAGGAAGAAGAAAGAAGAAGAGGGAGGGAGCTGAGCATTTATACTATATTTTTTTTAAAAAAGTGTCAAACCTTGGAGAGTAACATTCTTAGCCAAAGCACTCCTGACTATTTGCAAGCTGAAGCCCAATTCAAAGACATTCTGCCCCCATTGCAGTAGGGAAGCTTCCTTTCTCCTTTCCAGGTGCCCATCACCCTGGGGAAAATGGCCATTTGTGACAGTCCTAAGCAACCACCAGTAAAGGTTTACCTACTAGGACAGAGGTGTCAGGGTAACTCAATGGGGAGAATAATAGTCCCTTCAATAAATAGTGCTGGCATTAATTGGTAGCTACTGAGGGGAAAATGAAACTTGACCATATATCATACACAGAAAGCAATTCAAAATGGATGATGGATCCAAATGTGAGAGTTAAAACCATAAAGCTTCTAAAACATTTTTAAAAATTAAAAAAAAAAAAAACCAGAAAGAAAGGAAAAAAGTTTGTGGCTTTGGGCTAGGCAAAAATTTCTTAAGATACAAAGACATAAATCATAAAAGAAAAAAAGTAAGTGGGATTTCATGAAGATTAAAAACATTTTCTCATCAAAAAACACCATCAAGAAAATAAAGAGGAAAGAATGCATAAATAACATCCTCAGTTGAATTAATAAGAAAACATAAAGCCCAACTAGAAGATTCAACAGCCACATCAACAAAGAGAATTTAGGGCAGGCCACAAAGTATATGTAAAAGTGCATGAAAACACTGGTCATGTGAGTAGTGCAAATTTTTTTTTAAGATATATATATATTTTTTTGACAGAGAGATCACAATTAGGCGTGGGTGAGGGGAGCCGGCTCCCCGCTGAGCAGAGATCCCGATGCGAGGCTTGATCCCAGGACCCTGAGACCATGACCTGAGCTGAAGGCAGATGCTTAACTGACTGAGCCACCCAGGTACCCCGGTAGTGCAAATTTAAAAAGAGACATATAGCCATAAAAAAGGTGACACAAGGAGACCAACAATATCACATGTTAGTAAAAACATGGGAAAACTCAATGTCTCACATATCGAAGCTGGGAATGCAAAATTGGCTCAGTCACTCGGAAAACAATTTGGTAGCTTTCTTATAAAATAAATATGCATGCACCTTATGACCCAGCAATCCGTTCCTGGGTATTTGCTCACCCAAGAGAAATGAGAATATATGCTCATGCAAAGATGGGGACACCAGTTTTCTGAGTATCTTTATTCGTAGGAGCCAAACTCTAGAAAGAGCCTTGATCCATCAGCTTGTAAGTGGATAAACACAAGCGGTATATCCATACAATGGAATAATACTCAGCAATGAATAAAACAGAAAGAAGTTCTGATAGCTGCTATAATGTGGGCGGATCCATAAGCATTGTGTTGAGGGAAAGGACTCAGAAAACTCCAGTCCTGACTGTACCACAACCAGGGAAGCTAAGTGAACAACAGCCTGAACCTCCCCCACATGATGGATCCCTTTCTGAAAAACCACAGCCTTTGGATTCCAAATTTTTCTATAAAACTCAGTGCAACAGGTGAGCCTGTAAGGAGCTGGAGTGTGGGGACACCGGACCGCATGGTAGAGGGCTCCACCATTGCCCTGTACAAGATCAGGTAATTGGTCATGGGCAAAGAGAAGAGTGGCCACTGGCAGAGGGAGATGGTGACAGTCCCATATTCAATGAAGCAACCACCTCTGTTAGGGACAAGGGTGTTAATATTGAATTTTTGTCCTTTGTGTTGCATTCATATTAAATCTCCAAAATAATCAGGAAAGTTCAGGACACAGCATGGCTAAGTAAGTAACATGTAGTGGAAGGTAAAGGAGAGGTGGGCATTGTATGCCTGCATCAGAACAATACAAAGCAGTCAGAAGAGCTGCAGATGAAGCTGGGAAAGCCCAGAGCAGGGGACCCACTGTGGTCAGCACCCTGGAGCCCCAGGGTTGTGTCCAGGCAGTCTGGGTGTGCTGAGCACCCTGTGTCTGGCATCATTCCATGGAAGGTGACACTCAGAAGCAGAAGGGACATGCCCCTCTAGGTCTGAGCAGCCCCCTTCTCACTTATCTGTTCCCTCACTAGTGGGTTTCATCTCCTGCTGTATCCATATTCTGGAAGAGTCTAGCCACACATTAGATGGTCTTAGAGCCCCAGGGCCACCACTAGTCACCCAGAACCTGAGATCCAGATTTTACTTCCAGGAGAAAGAGTATGGCTGGCCCACCAGAGTTAGCTCATGCCCCTGGTCCAAACCACAGGGCCTTGGCTCAATTCCCCAGAAGAGTTCTCGGGGTTTGGACAGTTGAGGGGTGGTAGAGTTTCCACAAAGTCTTTCCAAGGAATCTATGGGAGCACATTCTTCCTCTTCCCTAGGCAGCAGCCTGCTCATCTGTGCAGTGAGAGAGCTGACCTAGAGTGTCGTCTCTGGAATCCCCTTAAAGTTCTACAACAACATAATTCTGCTGCTCTCTGTGCATCATTTCTGGTCCCTACAGGTGGCTGATTTTGTCTGTCAATGACCTAAGGAACTCAGGGAGTATGCTAGTCTGTAAGGAGCTGCCACAAGAAGGAAGAGTTGGTGAACCCATCCATCCAGACCTGAGGATGTTTTAAGGATCCATTTCTCTTTCATGTTGCAGTGGGAATTCCTGGCAGGGAGCAAACTCCTTCCAGGCTTTCCCAGCAAGCCCCCCCCACCCCCACCCATCACCTTACAGTGTGCCCATGTCAACTTAAAATCAGCGGGATATTGCTTCCAAAGGTGGCTGTGCAGGCTCTGTGCTCCTCCTGAGAATGGTGTTAAAATGACAACCTTGATAGACTGTGGGTGGGATGTCTGTTCCTTCCCCCCAAACGTCAGCTGAACAGAGCATTTGGGAAGAGCAAAGAAGCACTTGTTTTCAGACCCTCGGTACGAGTGTCTTCTTCCACGTAATGTAGGTAATTGCCTTATCTGCCTCATAAGAGCAGAGAGAAGACCAAAGTGAAAATTTATATGAGCAGAGATCAAAATCATGAACACATCTCTTGAGGATGCCTCTCAGTAGCCAGCTGCCCTTCAGGGAGGCAGGACCTGGGGCAAATGGCTGACTCATCTTCTTCTTTCTCCAAAGAAACAGAACAAAGCTTCCTGAACTTCTCAGGGCAGCTGAGGACACAGACAAAGCTGAGCCTTCTGGCTGAAATATGAACTGTAGCAAGGGACCCCTTAATATTGGTGTGTGTGTGTGTGTGTGTGTGTGTGTGCATGGACATGGTAGAGTGGGGCTTTTCTGTGCACTTTTGGTACAAATACCAAATGGTCCATCATTTGACAATGGTGGTGACCAAGTGTCCACCACAAATGCAAATGGTCCATCCTTTGACAATGAGGATCCAGGCAGGGGTGGTAGAGGTGCTTGGGTGTCCTTGTTAACTTCTCCCCAGAGCCAGGGGAGGTCCACAGTTTAAGCAGCTGGAGGGAGGAAGTAGTGGGACAGGAGAATGTTGGTGTCAGTAGGCCATATACATTTATGATTCAGTCCAAGAGCAGCTACATAATTTCCAGCTGTCAGTGCAAAATGCAAACATAGAATCCTTTGTTCAAAGATTATTAAGAATTTCAAGATGGTAACAGCAGGAAAATACACTGAAATGTGGGACCTCTGTGAGTTCAGGGCCCAGGTGAGACTGCACAGGTGACATCCTTATGAAACCTGCCCCGATTAAATCTTACCATTTCACACCCATTAGAGGTAAGAACTTCACCTTCAGCCCTTTCCCCGACACCATCTTCATGGGGACCCTGTTTTAGCCCCTTTCCTGGCCATATCACTTCCCTCTTGGTGCCCAGTTTTGTATCCCATGCTCTGGGAGGATGCTTTAACTGCTAGTTGAATTGGCCTGAGGAAGTTAACATTTGGTTAAATGCTGTAATGGCTCACCTAATGAAATCACTATGTTTGTTTTCATGTTGTGGTTCCTCAAAAAACATGTGCACTGCTGGTCAAGAGCTACAGGCTGAGAGGTTGAGAGAGCATGACCAGGCTTGGATGGCAACAGTATCCAGAGGCAGAGCTCCATAAAATCAGGACACACTCTCCAACAACCAGGCTATCCGGAGGGGGAAAGGAGAGGGTGACATCTGGGGACACCAAGGAAGACCACGCTGAGCTAGGAAAACAGCTGGGTTGTATCAGGGGTTTGTCAGCTGGTCCTTTGTCCTTCCCAGCTCTGAAATTCAATATGATTAGCATCTATTTCTAGATCCTGCTCTGGAAACACTATAGGGATGACCACATGTAGCAGTCACAACAACCCTGTGAGATATACACAATTTTTCCTCCTCCTGTAGAAAAAGCAAAGAGGCACAGAACATTGATGGGGCCTAGATTTGAACCCGATATTGTAAAAGCAAGCTTGCTTTCTCACACTACACCCCAGCCAACTCAGGTGATTCTGGACCCTAGACTGGAGGGTTAGTGTAGAGAGCTTCAAGTCTTCAGGGCCTCAAATCTCCTGCCCAAGCTGCCAGATTTCTTGGTGGTCTGATTCCACCTTTCATACAAAGGATGTTTTGCTCATGTGTTGCATGGCAGCTCAAATTCCAGTGCCTTCTCCCAGTCTCAGAGCCAGATCTAATCACAGGGCCATTTTCCCTGGTCTTTTGTGGCGTACAAAGAATAATATTAGCCAAATGGATAAAAGCTTGTTGTAGGCATATGTAGAGCATTTCAAAGTCTATTTATCAAAAGACCGACCACTGCATTTATACCATGGAAGCTCCAAGTGCACAATGACTCTGTCATTTAATTTTGAGAAGAAAAAATAATATCAACAGAGAGATGCAAAGTCATGGGCAGTGACTGAAAAGACTTGCACTAGACATGGAATCTCTTTGCAGACACAGCCAATTCCAATGTCATCCATCCTTAGGCATGCGATTCTTCCACCCCAAGTGCCTGGTCATGAAAGCACAGAATGGTTCAGCTATGTGAGATGCTGTCTTGCCTCAGCACCCAGACTCCTCTGTCTCACCAGACTGGGTTACTTGGCCCAAGTCCAGAAAATACCCCTCCCCGTCAGAAGCTTCTCTTCACTGGTCACCCCTCTGCTGTCATCACTCCACAGACCCAGAGTGTGTTAAAATGCATGAAGACACCAGCAACAGTGAACAGAGCTCTGGGGAGGCAGTGACCCAGCACTCACCTTTAAGAATAGACATTCATTCAATCCATCAGGCAACAAGGGTTCATTAAGAACCACTTTTCCAGAAGTTGTCTTCATCTCTGTGTGTTTTGACCACTGAATTCTGTCTCATGTTCAAGTTTCCAGTGGTGCAATAACACATTAGTCTCCATGAATCCATTGTGAAGTTGCCAGTGTCATCCACATGGGCAGCCCTGTAGCGGTAGTGATGTGTGATTTCTGGGTACCCAATGCTGGGGGCAACTCGTGTGCCTGACAGATCATCTCCATCCTGTTGAACATTGGTTGGCTCACATAGAAATGCAGCCAATGTAGCTCAGGTGTACCTCGGGACGGTACTTTCAGAACAGTTCTCTGGAAGACATCATCTGTCTCATGACTGCTACCTTCCCTCAAACCAGCTAGATGCCGGTGATACTGAGAATACAAAGAATTCAGCAGTGGAATTCTTTGATGGGGGATACTGAGAACAGTGATGTACAGGACATATCAATTCATGTCCCTTCCTCATGTCAACCTTCACATTCTCCAGATACGAGAACACACACACATACACACACACTTGCACACACAAATATACCAGGGAGTATGTAACCATACAGTACCATTCCTCTCCCAAAGCCAATTCAACAAGTCTTCACGTTAAATCTGGAAGTAGGGCTGAATGCTGGCTGTAAGCCAAGAAGTGAAGCACATACAAGGAATGTGTGAGACATGATTTCTGCCTCGTGGCAGCCCATAAGCTGCGCTATCAGACTTGAGAGACTGCCGGCCATGGCAGCCAGCCGTCCCACCCCCACCAGTTCCAGGAAATGGCCGGGCACAGAAAACCCTCCATCCCAACATGGAACAATCCCTCCACTCTCAAAAAGTCCCCAAACTCAGCCAACCAACAGTTGGATCCAAAGACCAATTAGAAAGTCTCCCCAGCTTCCCAAACCCCATCTTAACAGGGTGTTTGCCAATCAGAGACCGTCTCCATATTTCCCCTTTTTACTCTATAAAATGTACTCCTTTCTAACGCCCTTGAAACCTTGCCCACAAAAGTGACACAGATGGGTTCCCTTGCTGTATGGTTATGAATAAACAGACGGTTAATTTTGTCTCAGACTTAGTTTTGTCTTTGTTGGACTTAAATCATAAATGACACAACCACATAGCAGAAGCAGTCAATATAGAATCGGGTCCCGGAGGTGTCCAGAGAAAGGCAGGAGAAGATGTGCTGGAACAATCCAGAGAGATTCTCAGAAGAGGTCAGATTTGAAGGAGGCCTTGCAGTAGGAGTTGGGTAGAGCAGCAGGGAAGGCAATAAAAAAAGAATGGACCAGAAGGAATAGCAGAGGGTGTTTTTGTGAAGAAGAGCCATGGATAGAGGTGGATAAGGACAGTACTGCCTTCCCTCCCCTGGAGAATACACTTCTGAAACATAAACTCCAAATCAGGAGAATTCATAAGCAATTAATTAAGATCTTGTAAGGAAAGAATGAATTAGAAGAGCAAGTGCTCAAGTAATATCATGAAAGTCCTCATATGAAATATTTCTGGTGTTATCTAAATAAAGTCATGGTAATTACATTTTTTTTTCATCTTCAATCAATAATAATGGGTGCTGGGAAATCCTTTGCCATTTACATGCTTTGTTTTCTGGAATATTTTACAAATCGCCTATCCTTGAACCATCAAGATGATTGCATGTATTTTATGTTGCTTTGCTATAAGTAATATATTCAATCAGTCAATCAACAAATACATACTTACTCAGTACTCACCATTTACAAAGCAAGAACTGATATTCTGTTGGAGGAGACTGACACCGCATTTTTGTTCCTCTTCTAGTCTCTTGCTTCTACCATTACTGCAGGAAAATTCTTCCAAGGCCTCTGACAGGATGTTTCATTCTAGCTGGTCCTTGGTCCAAGTACTTGGTCCAAGTACTTCTGTGTAGAGTATGCCCAAGTAACACAAAATGGCATGCCACAGATTGGCTTCTCCCAAGAAAGATCCAGGTCTATGTGTGGGACCATTGTTGTGGGTTTCTACAGAGTGGGGAGAGAGATGGGGCTTAGAGATGACATAGGCAAGTGATTCACACCAGAGTGTCAGGAGCATAGGAACTCCAAGAATGTGTGAATTAGTGAACCCAACTCCAGGCACTAGCATGGGGCTGCAATATATCCATCCATTTCACCAATGTTTAGTGAGAGCCGCTCACTATGATACTATGCTGGATCCTGGGCACTGGGAAATCAAGGGTAAACAAAACAGATGAAGTGCTTGAATATCTTGCATCCCGTGGTGAAGACAACTTAACAGGCATTCACACATACAGATAATAAACGTCATGGTACAGAGAAAAACAGAGTGATACAGAGACATTCCACAGGGGCATCTAACCTGGTCTAGGTGAGGAAGGTAAGGGTAAGGCTCTGGACAAAGAGGGATCTTTAAATCCAGGTCTGAAGAATGGGAGGAGTAGGTCAAGTGAAGTCCATACAGGAAAGATCCTGACATGCCTTGCATGTCTGAGGGTCTACAAGGAATTCCAAGTAACCATCAAAAGTTCTTGATTATGAACACTAGGCTCTGACCCTGAATAATATCAAAGGAAAAGGAGTTTGTTGGAAGCTCATGCATAGCTCATCAAAGCAAAGGAAGGCTGAGGAATCATGCAGAGACCAAAGGAGGCTGGACTGCCAAGAACACAGTCAAGTATACCCCATAGGAAAGGCTCATTAGGACACTGACACTGGTGTCACCATCACTGAGCACCTGACTGGCCCAGTCTGAGTCCTGTGATCTCATGTAAGGTGCCAATGAGCAGCGAAAGGGAATCCCTTTGGGTGCAGATTCCCATTGGGGGACTTTCCCCAAATCAAAGTGAACTACTCGGATCCTGGCAACCAATACATGACAAATGCCCACTAAGTGTGTGTGGCTGACGCATAGAGTATGGAAAGAGAACCAGAGAACTCCTGTTGGCAATTGTAGTACCAGCAAGTCAAGGTCTTTTAAAAGCAGGGTAAGGAGTTTGGGCCTCATTCTCAAGGTTATGGGAAACCATTAATGAATGTTCAGTGGAGATGGGGATGGGGATGGTGGCAGTGATATTAGGAGAGCTCTTCCTGCTGGAGTATGGAGGACAGATAGGAGGGGAGAATGAATGGAGACCATGGGACACTTGGCAGGCAATTGCAGTAATCCAGGGGCAGGGTAGTAGTGGTCTGAGTTTGAGAATTGGTGGTGGATCTGGAGGGATGCCCAGGGATCTGATAAGCAGATAGGAAATAAGATCATTGTGAGAGATTGGGGGGCTTAAGAATGACCCCCTAGACTATTGGTTTGAACCACCGGGTACTCATTGACACACCCCATGGATATAGGGACTCCTGGAGAGAACAGCTTGGGGGACAACAGGGAAGGGCAGAGTTGGATGACTGCGAGACATCTGAAGGTCCTTTCCCAGCAGGGCTCACAGGAGAGGACTGGGCTGGAGAGGGCAAGCAGGTGTATGGGTTGCCAAGGAGATACGATGACATGAGAAACAGGTTTAATGGCAGGAAGTGCATGGCACAAGCAGTTTCAGTCAAAACAAAACATAACAACAACAACAACAACAAAAACGCAGGGAGAGTTGAATTACCATGGATTCAGGAGGAAAAACAACAGGTGTTTATAGGTCTTCCACCCCTCCCCCATCCAAGGTGAACTTGGAGAGGACAGTGGTTGCAGGTGGATGTAAGGTTGAGAAAGAATTTCTTCTTTAATAGGGGAGATCCGAGCAAATTTAAATATTGGTGGAAAAGAAGCAGGGTCACCTACGTTTCTTTTATGAGTATGATGTGCTACATGTGTGTTTTATACATATTAACTCTTTTCATCCTCAAAATAAGTACATTATTAAGCTATTATTATCTCCATTTCACAGACGGGGACGCCAGGGACAGGGAGGCTGGGTGCCACCCCCAAGGTTACTACACCAGGTGGTCCGTGGCTCTGAGATGGAGCGTTTAAACACTGTGCTGGCAACACCCCATGAGGAAGAGAACAGTCCAACAAGGGTCAGAGAATGGAGATTCTCAGGGTCCGGGGGGAGGGACCATCAGGGGGATGGGACCAGCATATGGCAGAAGGGATTACCTTGGACTGAGGGCCTCCCTTTCCAGGCACGATAAGGAAGAAAATAAGGGGCTGGTTTCGATGCAAATACAATGGCAAGTGTGGTGATGGCTTCGGGTGTTCTCCAGCTGACAGTCTATACTTTGTCTTTAAAGTAAAAGGTAAGAGCACGAATCCAGAGATGACTGCTAACCAGCAAAATCGAGGAAGACCATGGGCAATTTAGAGGCTTGGGTCTGGCTGGCTGATTACCCACGGAGGGTGACAATTCAGACTTTCCCTTCCACTGCCTGTCATTTCCATCAACACATCCCCACATCCTTGATTCTTCAGGAGGCTTGGCTGGGGCACCAGGGGACAGCTTGGTTCAGAAGAGTCACCCCGGGATGCTGCAGAGATCTGTGGAGGCAGGAGAGTGGGAAGGAGAAGGGAGGGGCTTAGCCAGGAAGGACTGGCTGGGGACGGTGCCTTCTCTTATAGTGAGGTCACACCCAGTGGGCGACAGAGGGTGAATTTCCCTTTGACTTGTGTTTCCTTTTCCTTTTAGGAGATTCATGGTGAGTGTGTGAGCCTACTACCCCTGTCATGGGCATGCCTGTGGTCTCTTCCCTTTTCCTTCTGGGTAGACACCTCCTTTTGGTCCGTTTGCACCAGCAGAGGGGCTGGTGGCAAAGCTGCTGCCACCACCATCTCTTTTTAGGGCCCTGTTCCTGGTGGCCCAGCATGCTGGAAGCCGGCACCTCACTTGTGCTGCCCTAATTTGTTCCACACATCCTTCCGCTCCTCTTGCTATTTTTGAAAATCAAGGAAGGAGACCAGGGTGGTAAGGAATCTGTGTGGAGCTGGGCAAACCCAGCTGTATTTTGGATTTTTTGCCTGCTTAAAAAATATTTTTCATTGTTTTGAGTTTGATGAGAATGTGTTTTCCCATTAATTTTTTAAACCAAAATTGGATCCATATGTTTTCTGATTCATGTCTGCTTCACTCATCTTCCCTGCTTTAACAGAGCATTTGATGTCCAAGAAAGCTCTTTATGGGCTTCCTCTCCCCCAGCTCGGAGGGAAAAGGCGAGGAGTCATAGAAAGGCTCATGACCATGAGATTTTGCTGTCCATTTGGAATTGTGACCGCAAATTTAAACGGTCATCTTTGACTTTCTCAGAAAACAACTCTTCCCGGGGAAAAAGGTCTCTGGGACCCTTTTTGGTTTGGGGAGGCTGTTCCGTGTCTCCCCACCCTAAGCACCATTACAGTTACAGTCGATGGGGCTCAAGGGAGGGGCCACTGTGTTTTCTGAGTGAGCTGGAACAGCGGGAAAGAAAAGACTGTTCCTGTCCAGGCTCAGCTCTGCCCAGGACCTGTGGCAGAGAACGGCAGAGAATGTCTGGAATGGTTGGCAGGAGGCTCTAGCGTCCTATCTGCATTCCCCCCAGACCTCTGTAGTGTCTGGGTAAGTCTGTTGTTCTGGGTCCTGAAAGGGAATCCAGAACATTGCTGAAGCCCGAATGCCTCCAGCCCCAGGGACACTTCTGTACGTGGCTCATGGAGACAGGTGCCACCTCCCCACTCAGACCATCCAGAAAGCTGCAGACGACCCTGCAGACTGCTCCTTCCTTAATCACACTCCTATCGTGCGCGGCTCTGTTGCGGGCAAAGAAGCACTCTTCTTAAAATTTACAGACCACAGAATGGACTTCAGAAGTTGTTCTGAGTATCCTTGAACAGCTGTTTCTGTTTTGTTTTGTTTTTAGTCTTAATCTTCTGAGAACCTCGATTTTTTTATTTCTAGAGTTCGAATAATAATATGTCGCTCAATGTTGTTGAGGGGGTGGGTTCCGATAAAGACGTTTCTGACCCCACAAACGCCGTGGCCAGTCATAGGATAACCACTGCACACCTCCAAACCCACTCCAGAGAACCCGGGGCTGGAGAAATGATCGGGTCCCCGCCCCCGCCCTGTGAAAACTCTCACACAGCAAAAAGAATGTGAGCTTTCCAGGATCCCGAGGTTTCAGCAAGGTTTCCAAGCAGGAGGAGTCAGTTCCAGGATTTCCCTCAGCACCCTCTCTTCCCCCTCTCCATGGGCGTCAGTCTCTCCATTTGGTTGTTTGAATTTGGTAGCTGTCCAAGCAGAGACAGTTAAATCTCAAGACTGTCTGCAACTTCCCCATTGGTGTGATGTGTAAGTGCCTTGTTGATATTCACTTTGTAGCCTCTAGGATGGAAGAATTTGGTTTAAAAGGGCAAAGGACCTTATGGTTTTGCATAACCTCTGCAGGTTTCCGACTGTCAGCAGCCACACAACCAGATCAAGGACTCAAGGTGTAGAAAAGTCCTTGAGAAGAAGCGAACCAGCCTCCCATATGGTTGGTCTCTCTTTCCCTCTCTCTCTGTCTCTGCCAGGAAGAAGTGTAGGACCAATTTATGCACAAATTGGTCACATTTTCACACATAGCTCCAATTATCTAAAAGGGGTTTAACATTATATTTATATTGATAAGCTTAACAATGTTGAACTGCGACTCTCAGCTGATCTGTTACAATTCACATCCAAAGAGACCAGAAGGAATAATTGGAAACCCTCCAGCATCTCAAGAAATAGAGGCAGCCTTGAAAAAGATGAAAACTGCTGCACAAGGTCTCGGTTTTGCTGAAATTACCACATAAATTCCAAATGAAGGATGGCCAAGAATATTCCAACAATTACAAATTCTCTCCTAAAGAAAGAGGGAAGCTTCCAGGTTAGAGAGGGAGCAAAGACAGGAGCCATCATCAATGTGTGCAACAGAAAAAAATTAATAGATTGCAACAATGTAGTATAGACTTAGCACCCAGGGAGACACTTTGATAAAAAAAAAAAAACACACACACACACACACACTTTTTTTTTATAGTCTGCTGCAATTTCTTAGCAAAATAATAGAGTTCTAGGTGGAAATTTAACAACAAACAGTTCTGATATCTTGCACTTCGGATTCACCTGTCATTGCAAGAATCTTAACCACTGACAATAGGGTTAATTGCATTCAGCTCGGTTGCCCTCTCGCAAATTATCCTTGGTGATCTGTGATGGCTCCTGTCCTCCCACCGTTAGCCACATGCCTTGGCTAAATGCTGGCTGGAAGAACAGGATGGGGACAGAGTTTAAAACAGTCCTAGAGACCTGAATCTTTGCTCCTGATTCTGGCTGCCTCTTCATAGTGAGAAACAGCTAAAAGGGGTAAGGGAGTTTTGGATCTTTTCATCAGTAATGCCGATTCATATGATTAAATATAGGACCAATCTGGACAATCATATGTAATTGGCTAAGGTGCTTCCCACCCCAAATCGCATCATTTGCTCCCACAGAGGGGGACCTAGAGAAGGTGCAATTGTGGGCATGCCTGCTGCAGAACTTTGACTTCCCATAAAGGGCAGCTGGGTGTCTGTTGCGGACACAAGCTTCCAGCCACCACCTTCGTTAGTCGGCGGAGCAGAAGAGGTGGCTGAGCTGCCCGCCACGCTTCAGCCACCAGTGGCTCTCAGGGAGAAGAGGTGATTCTGTGCAAGAGGCTTCTCAAGGAAGCCAGGTCCGCACATTCCTAAAAGGGAAAAGACAGCCATGGTGGCTCACACAGTCATTTTGAAGAACCGAATACCCATTTGTCATCTGCATTTGGTATTGAGACATTTCATAAAAAGAGAAGGTTTAGGTTTGCCTGTGTTGGATTTTTCAACTTGGATTTCCCAGATGATTAGAAGTGAAGACCCTATCTGAGCTGGCACAATCAGCCCCACATCTGACACCTTGGGCACTAGGCCACCCCCATCCCCCCATCACTGAAGGCAATTGCTCAGCTGGCAAAGGAGAGAAGAAGGCATTCCAAGTGGTAACGTGGCTGTCTGAGTGGGAGGCTCCCAGGCACCCTTGGACGTGAAGATATATATGGTGGGGGGAGGTGAGGGGGTGGCAGGAGATCGCTTCCTCCTCATGCCAGCTCCTAGGAAGAGAAAGGCTGTGGTCCTCAGGGAGGCCAAAGGGCACGGTGCCCCTCTGAGCATGCTCGCTCTCCAAGGCACTGCGGCAGGACCTGGCCTCCTGGCAGTCAATGGTCAAGGTAGCAGGAAGGCACACTGGGTGTGGGCATGGCCTTGGCAACCATCCAGAGGCTCCGCAGCAGAACACCAATGATGTTGCCCTCAGGAGCATCCGCCTTAATCATCCGCCACCAACCTCATTAAGTGGTTGTGTGATTTTCTGTTAAATGCCTGTGTCTTCTGTGCACTATCCTCTCCATCAAGACAGAGATGGCGTCTATCTTGCTCTTTGCTGGACCTCAGACCTGGCACAGTTCCTGGAGCATAAAAGGCATGGATAGAAACATTCACTGCACCAAGTCAACCCCTCCATACTTCCTAAGGAGGCTCATAATTCCAGGGAAGTAAATGGCTTATCTGCTGGGTACAGAAAGTCATGGGTGTTCAACCACCATCCGTCCAACTACCATTGGCTACACATCTGCCATCAGGGGCTGTGGATGCGGGAAGCGAGGCAGGCAGCCAGACCAGAACGCCGGGCTCTCAGAGAGTCAGATGGGGACCAGACATACAAGCAATGCATGAGTGATGGAATGAATGAATGAATGAACTGGACAATTTCTGAGAGTCATTAGGTTCCGTATCACCAGGATGAAGTGTGCAGTGACTCGGGGTTGGGAGCAACGTGACCAAAGCCATCTCTGCAAAGGTGAAATCTGTGCTGAGGACCTAATTAAGAGAAAGGAACTTGTGAGTGAAGGACCCCAAAGCTTACGTGGCACGAGGGTCCCTGTCAGCTCTCCTCTAGATGCCCCATGTGGATGTCCCTTACAGTCCGCAGTAAGATTGTTCTGAGCTGTGGGACCCGAGTGATCAGAGGCTACACCCTTGTGGCCAGAACACCTGAGCAAGGTGTTGGGGGGCGGGTGTGGGAAGGTAGTCAGGGGTCCGACTGCAGGTACCACAGGGCAAGTAGGGCTCTTTCTCTCCTCGATTCTCAATGACGAGGGGACCCAGCAGCACTCCCCCAGCCCCGCAGGAAGCTCAGGTAGATTAGGAGCACCTGTCACCACCTGACTCACGACTTCTGCAGACCCAGAGCCGGGAAGTGAGTCAGGCAAGCCGATCTGCGGTTCCTCACACAGAACATGATGCCATGCACACGCCGGCCCTTAATTCTATTCCTCCTCCTATTTTCCTCTCAAATGTATGTTTTGTGTGGAGTTATCCGTCACCCGGGCGCTGTCAATGAGATGTGTCATTCCTCTGTGTGTGCGTTCTGATAAAATGGCCTTAATGCATATGCAAATCTGTCTTCTCAAGAAGGAAGTGTGTGGAAACACTCGCATTTGGCTGGAAGTCTTATACTGTGAAAATACCGACGAAACATATGCGTTAATTTTACCTTAAATTGCAGACAGAAGCCACCCACCCCATCCTTGTCACACAGAACAGATAGTTCAGATCTCAGGCATCAAATTTTCCATGAGATCAGCGTCAAGTTACATGGTAGAAAGTGAGCTGGGTCCGGGGAAGCGAGACAGGTGTTCTCAACTTTCTCCCGATTTCCCTCCCAACCCTTCTTCCCTTGTTCCTTCCTTCCCCCTTCCCTCCCTTCCTCCCTCCTCCTCCTTTTTTCCTCCTTTTCCATATCCCTCTCCCTCCCTCCCCTTCTTTTTCTCCTCCTCCTCCGTTATCTTCTTCTTCTTCTTCATTTTCTTTTTCCAGGTAACTTTTCTTAATTAAGAGTCATGTTGTAGAAAACTACACTCCTTCTCTCTGCTTTGTATTTTTTCCCCAGACAAAAAGAACAGTAGAGTGAGACCAGAATGATCCTCAAGGTGATTCCTTGATCCCATACAAGGTTATATGAATAAAAACAATGATGGTGTGTCAGTAATTTCAATGGCTGCGTCTGGAAATTACAAGTGTATTGGCCTTGGGCTTCTCTGGTTCCTGATGGTCCTACTAGGACCACGTCTTAGGAGACCAAATAGTGAATCATGTGTAGCTAGATCTGTGGAATGCAAGAGGCTTCTCAGGAAAGGAAGTTGAAACCTAAATCATCAAGGAACCACAGAGAGAAAAGAGCAAGCAGCCTCTCCCATCTCAGAGGACTCATCTTTGAATCTTCCAGGAGTCACTCTTTCTTCAGGCTTATCTCACAAGAAAAAAGAAAGAAAGAAAGAAAGAAAGAAAGAAAGAAAGAAAGAAAGAAAGAAAGAAAGCTTACCCAAGACCTCTAGCATTGTTTATATTTTAACTATTAATTCCCATTGCAACCCTCTGAGATAAACACTCTGAATTATTGCTGGGAAAACTAAGGCTCAGAGAAGCGAGGTAACTTGCCCGAGATCGCATAGTTTCTCCACAATGCGCAGGGATTTGAATCCAAGATGTCTAGTTCTGGGGTCCTTGCCCATGACTGCTCAATGCCATGCAAAGACAAGAGAGGTGGGAAGATGCTACATTTTCTGGGGACGACACAAGGTTCCAGCTGGCTGGGAGTGTGAAAAGAAATCGTGTGTGAGTAGAGGTGAGGCTGGAGAAAGGAGTCATGCCCCAGAGCTTGAACTGGAGCCTGAGGCAATGAGGAAGCCAGCTTTCACCCAAAGGGCCACAGGGCCTGTTGTTTTAGAGGATCATTCTAACTGGGAGATGAGAGGGGGCTAAGGTGGGGGGCTGGGGGGTCTCCTCTAAGGCAGAAGCAGTGAGCTACAAGGGGGGAACAGAGTGGTGCTGAACAATCCATAAATGAGAACCGTGTTTTTAATATTGAAGTGCTGTTGCCATCAATGTCTCATTCTGCATGCAGTTTACGTTTCAAAGCCCCCTTTTCTGTGATCTGCTTCATCTGAGCCTTCCCGTGAGCCTAGGAGGGCAGCACTCTTGTTTGATTCCCACGTCATGGACCCCAGGAATCTGCAAAGCGTGAGCAGCCCAAGTGAGACCCCCTTCTCCAAGGCTCAGGCTGAACCGAACACCTGCCAAAGCCTCCAGAGGATCCCGTGGGAGCCTGAAGCAGACAGACCTCTGCTGCGTGCGGAGGGTCTGGTCAGACCCCCACCCCCCACCCCCAGACGACACCATCATCAGCGTCAACCCTGTCAACCCTGTGAGAGGCTGTCACCGAGCCTTCCAGAACCTCGAAATCACACGCCAAACAATTTAAATGCTTTATGCCTATTGACACATTTAATCCCCATAATAACCCTACAACAAAAGTCTTATTCTCTTCCCCCATTTCACGGAGAAGGAAACAGAGGCTCAGAGAGGTCAGGAAACTCACCTGACGTCACACAGGTAGTGAGGAGCTGAGGCAGGACAGTGTTGCACACCCCACCCCACCCCCAAAGGAAGAGTCTGAGCCATGTCGTCCCCTTCAGACGGCAGCCCTTGGAACAGCTGCCGAAAGGGAACCCCAGCAGGCCAGGCTTTTAAGGAACTCTTTACGGAGCACTTATTTCTTCCAAATATTGGAGGATAAAGGGGTCAGTGCGTGCTAGGGCGTCACACTGGTCTGCTCATAACAGGTATCATCAGAGTATTACGTGCGGTTTATCCTGCGTGTAATTAGCTGAGGCTTCTCAAAGTGATGGTAATCGCAGACCATTGCTTCTACAGTAACTTACAGAAATAAGGAGCGCTTCCACTGCTCATCTCCTGGAAGGGAAGGGGAAAGAGCTCTTGTTCAAGAATTAGCTGATGTCTGGGACGCCTGGGTGGCTCAGTTGGTTGGACGACTGCCTTCGGCTCAGGTCATGATCCCGGAGACCCGGGATCGAGTCCCGCATCAGGCTCCCAGCTCCACGGGGAGTCTGCTTCTCCCTCTGACCTTCTCCTCGCTCATGCTCTCTCACTGCCTCTCTCTCAAATAAAGAAATAAAATCTTAAAAAAAAAAAAA
>PISX010010466.1:0-69941 GCA_004024625.1 Mellivora capensis | reverse complement strand
TCTTAACACTTTCCAGTGTGCACAGAAAGATTCGTGTCATCTCAATGTGTGCCCATATCATATTTTTATTTTAATCATTTGTCAAGAGAATTATTCTTATGCATAATGCTGTACAAAAAAGTTTCTGAGACGCTTTTTCTTCAATATATCTTTCTTTCCCACTGACTCTGTCCCACAGATTCTCATCAAAGTGGCTATTTATCTTTGATCAGATAACTTGAGGCTCACATTATTTAACTACAAATTGTACCATATAGTCTTTTTTTAATTGAACTTGCAGTCTGCATTTTTTTCTCTGCAAAAAAGTTTATTGACTTGAAGTAATATGGAAAGAATTATTTAAGGTTATTTTCTGAAAAATAAGCAAGATTTTTAGTAATATATATTACTGTATTTTACATATGATATATATCTTATATGCATAAATGTATTACATCCTGAACATGGAGAGATAATGCCTTTTCTTTTTTGTGCTTCACTTATAAATGTCATCTATTGCAATTCTTTGAACCTTGTAAATTAGGTCAAAGAGGATCTATAGTGAGATAGTCAGATAATAGGGACTAAATTTATCAACAAAACTGCTGAATTCCAGTGTGAAAGCAGTGCTTGATCTTTCAGAGGAAATATTTCCCGTCCCCTTCCTTCCTGCCTGCCTTCCTCCCTATATTAGTTTCAGGTGTACAATATAGTTTTTCAACAATTCTGTACATGACTCACTCTTGATCCTCTTCACCTATTTCACCCATCCCCTCGCCCACCTCCTCTTTGGCAACCACAAGTTTGTTCTGTGTAGTTAAGAGTCTGTTTTCTTGGGGCGCCTGGGTGGCTCAGTCGGTTAAATGGCTGCCTTCGGCTTGGGTTATGTTCCCAGGGTTCTGGGATCAAGCCCCGAATCGGGCTCCATTCGCAGCAGAGAGCCTGTTTCTCCTTGTCCCTCTGCCTGCTGATCCCCTACTTGTGCTCTCTATCTCTCTGTCAGATAAATAAATAAAATCTTTAAAAAGAGAGAGAGAGTCTGTTTTCTTGTTTATCTCTTTTTTCCTTTGTTCATTTGTTTTGTTTCTTAAATCCCACATATGTGTGAAATTGTATAGTATAGGTCTTTCTCTGATGGACTTATTTCACTTAGCATAATACCCTCTCCAGGTACATCCGTGTTCTTGAAAATGGCAAGATCTCATTTCTTTTTATGGCTGCATAAAATTCCACTGGATATCTATACCATATCTTTTTTTTTAAGATTTTATTTATTTATTTATTTTTAATTTTTTATATATTATTTATTTTTTATATATATTTATATTTATATTTATATTTATATTTTTATATATATTTATATATATAATATGTTTATATTTTTTATATTTTTATATATTTTATTTTTTATATATTATTTATTTATTTATTTGACAGAGAAAGACACAGCGAGAAAGGGAACACAAGGAGGGGGAGTGGGAGAGGGAGAAGCAGGGTTCCCACCAAGCAGGGAACCCGGTGTGGGGCTCGATCCCAGGACCCTGGGATCATGACCTGAGCCAAAGGCAGACGCTTAATGACTGAGCCACCCAGGCGCCCCTATACCATATCTTTTTTATCCATTCATCTCCAATGGACACTTGGGTTGCTTGCTTATCTTGGCTATAGTAAATAATGCTATAATAAATATAGGGTAAATAAATAGCATTAGGGTAAATAAATGCTATTTATTTACCCTAATGGGTAATTGGGAAGGGAGGCCATCTTGTATCTAAAATAAATAGTAAAAAAATGCTATAATAAACATAGGGGTGCATATATCTTTTTGATTTAGTGTTTTCATTTTCTTTGGGTAAATGCACAGTGGTGGAATTATTGGATCCTATTTTAATTTTTTAAGGAACCTCCATCCTGTTTCCCACAATGGCTGCACCATTTTGCAAAACTCGTAGTCTGCATCTTAACATTATTTTTTTTTTTCCTTTTCTAAAGCTAGGCACAACTGTAGGTGGATTTGGAGATGCTTGTAGTGTTAGCTGAGTATAAATCTTCCCCTAGCCAACAACTACTGGCATACTTATGAGGATAAAAATTCTTCAATTCATTTATAGTAAGCCATCTCAGGTAAAACTTACAAAATCTGGTGTGTGGTCCTTTACTTTGTTTAAAGAATTTGGAAAAAGGATTTGTTTGGAAGATGATCCTGTGAGAAAAATGACTTGAAATGGGGAAAGATTCCTCTTTGTTTGCCAACTGCAAGTCAAAACCAACCAACAAACAAGCCCTCCCTCCAATGCCTCCAGTGGCATCTCCCTCCTTTCCTTAGGGTTTTCTCAAATGCAGATTCTCAGGGGACTGGAGAGATTTGTCCAGAGAAGTCCCTAACACCTCACAGGGGTGCTGTTGGAGAAGGGGGTTTGGGCCAGGTTGGAGTGAGGGGCGGTAGTGGAAGTCAGGTTCAGCAAGACAACCACCCCTTCGCAGAATCCCAATGGCTGATCACTTCCTCCAAGGGGCATTTGGCTCTAAAGATAACACCACAGTTAACCGCTGCTGTTGATTATGTCTTGCATTTAGATAAAGATGTGAGCACGCTTTGTAAATAATTCTCATTTTATAATGACCCAGCAGTTTATATCCACACCTTCTTTTTCCGACCTGAATGAAAACAGAAAATATCTGCTAGGCTTGGTAAGAATATTTTAGATGCTGCCTTACCTTCACCCTGGGGCCTATATCACAGAATGAATAATTCCAGTGGTCGTTAGCCCTCAAAGGCCCAGGTCATCAACACCAAAACCCTCCTCCCTTTAAAGCATCTTTTAGCTGTAGACAGTACACCATGCAGTCCAATTTCCAGAGTGAGAGATGGTGGTGATTTCCCAGAATAATCTTTCTGGACAGAAAAGAATTTAAGAGAAAGGGCTTCTGTCGGTACTTACCCAGCCCATGTCCCCACTCAAGGATAGCTGGCCTCTGGCCCTGGATGTCTACAGATCAGCATTGGAATAGATTACATGATCAGATGAGTCCTTCCAAGCAGCTCTTTGGCAGGCTGGTCAGTGGGCCTGAGGTGGCTCTACCCGGCTGGGATAAGAGACCCAGTTTAAGTCACTGGAGCTGGGAGGTTGGGAAGGGAGGCCATCTTGTATCTAAAACCTGCAGACAGAGTTAATATTCCAGAATAGGGACAGTAGAGTCACTAGGAGTCACTGAGTCAGCAGGAGCCTTGACTATTATGGACATTCAGGGGGTCAGAAGTTAAAGGCAGAGAAAAAGCCTAGACCTGTGTTTCTTCAGACTTTAATGTGCAAACACATCATCTGCATATCTTGTCAAAGTGCCAATTCTGACTTGATAATTTGGGGATGGGCCCGAGACTCTGAATTTCCAAGAAGCTCCCCAGTGACACAGAAGTTGCCAGTTCACAGTCTACACTGGCAACAAGGGTATAGACAAGCAGTAACTCTCAACATCAGCTTGCACTTTCATCACCTGGGATGCTGCAAAAATCCAGTCTCTGGGGGAAGGACATGAGCATCAGTCTCTTAAAGCCCTGGGTGATTCCAACGTGCAGCAAAGGCTGAAAATCACTGCCTGACAGGGAGGTTGGTTGGTGGTTGACAAGCTGTGGCTGCTGACCCAGACCCATGTTGGAGTATCCAGAAAAGAGCAGCAGGTGCTCCTTTCCAAGGATGTGACTTCTACATTGTCCATTCTCTAGAACATATGCTTGATTCCATGAGGCGTCTGCTTCTATTTCCATCACTTTCAGCCCATGATATCTCTGTCCCTTGCCATATGGAAGCATTCAGAGGGAATGACAATGACAATGTTCCCTCTCCTTCATCTACAACATGTACAATTGGACTGGAGGGTGTCTGTGTAAGCAGTCCAAAGTCTCATGTGTAGCCATGCTGATTCCCCAGAAGTCTGCATTCATATGACCCCCGCTGGCATTTTATGCAGTGACGTTCTCACAGAAACATCTGCATCTTCTTTCAAGGCAAGTGAAGGAATGCCTCAAGCCATGGCATAAATCTACACACGTTTAAGATCCAACATAGTCAGTTTCATGTCTATTTCTGGACACTGCTCAACAGAAGAAAGGGTCTCTAACATCCCAAAACGGAGACAGAACCCAGAAGTGCAGTCTGAGAACCCAAGATGAAATACACTGATCGCTTGAAGCATGAACAAGTTTCTCCAAAATAACCAAGTATTTTCATCGATCTGGGGGTAATGGTGCCATGAGAAATGGAAGGAAATGTAAGATAGTGTCTTTTAAAAGCTCCTGTACTGATTATAAAAAATGAAGGCCCCTCGGGACGCCTGGGTGGCTCAGTTGGTTAAGCGGCTGCCTTCAGCTCAGGTCATGATCCCAGCGTCCTGGGATTGAGTCCCACATCAGGCTCCTTGCTCGGCAGGGAGCCTGCTTCTCCCTCTGCCTCTGCCTCTGCCTGCCACTCTGCCGGCGCGCTCTCTCTCTCTCTCCCTCTCTCTCTGACAAATAAATAAACTTTAAAAAAAATTAAAAAAAAAAAAAAGAAGGCCCCTGAGAGGTTAATTGGGAGAGAAAAATAATTTAGTTTGGGATGAGGCAGAGAGCTCAACTGGTAAGAAATAATTGTGTCCTTATTTCTCAACACCTAAATCCCAGGATGGATACAGACTCATTAAGACCATAGTCTCTGACATCACACAGATCAGAGACCAAAGCCTGGGGCTTCCACCTCTTACCTTTATAAGTTCGGGCCACATCAGGTTCCACTTGTGTAAATGAATCTATCTGTCTGGGGAGGCAGTTGTAAGGATGAACCAAGGCAGTACCTGGTGCAGAGGAAGTGCTCAGCAGATGGGCACCAATGGTACCCATTGTTACTGACGGCTCTAAAGAAGGCAAGTGATGAAAACAATACCAAGAAACCTGTTTTAAAGGATGGATGTCTTGGGGTGCATAGATGGCTCCATCAGCTAAGATCTGCCTCTTGGTTTCAGCTCAGGTCATGATCTCAGGGTCTGGGGATAGAGCCCTGTGTTGGGCTCCGTGCTGAGTGCAGAGTCTGCTTGTCCCTCTCCCTCTGTTCCCCACCCCACATGCTTACGTTATAGGTCACACATACCTCCAAGTGTGAGCTACAATGTGAAGAGGATGAGCTTTTGTCTTGCAGCTCCCCAGTAGAAAAAATAAATTTTAAGACATAGGCAGAAAATAAAACAAAAATACAAAGGGGAGTTCAAAATCAGTCATCAAGATGCCCAAAGAGCTAAGTTTCAAAGAATAAAAATTTCACCCATATTTTAGTCCTCCTGCAGGTGAACCGTCAAATACCAAGGTTGAGCCCTTTGTCCATGCAAGAAATTCCTCAAGATCATGGGATTTCAAAGGTTGATCATCACTGGGGCCGGGTGGCCAAATGGGAAAGTCAAGAATGTTTCTTCTCCAACACAGCAAAGATCTTTGCAATAGCTCAGTCATTTCTAACTCAAAGGAAATGTGTCTTATTATACACACTTTCCCTTGATATTTATTTTTTCCTTAGGTGCTTTGAGAGTTTCAGTACAGAATTTCAGATGTGAATATTATAAAATCTTACTATTGTTTATAAACATTAAACGACAACACTTCACTTTGGACTTTTCTACAAATCCTGACAATAAACAAGCCAATGACTTTTCTTCATTGACTTTTCTAGTTTTTCCTGGAGTTGTCCTATCATTTTTTTTCTTTATCTCTAGATATTCTATATTGTCTCTATATTGTAGATGCTATATATATTCTGTATTTCTTTATCATTTTTTCTTTTTCTATATCGAATTGTCTACTCCTTTCCTGTAGTTTCCCTATCACTTTTCATTTAACCAAAATACTTAAAGCATTTACGGTTTTCATTAATACAGATTTTTTTAATGACTTAGGGTTGCTTTTCCAGACAATAAAGGGACAATAGTTATTTCATCAGAGTGGAATGGAGTGAATGAATACTATTATACCTTATCTAAGTATAATGTGTAAAAAGAGCAGGGAACTATGGAAGCAAAGTTTACTTTTGCTATTTCTTATTTTATTGAAGTACAGCTAGGAGAATGATGGGTTATCCACCTTAATTTACTAACTGAAGAATATATAGATATATTTTAAAAGATTTTATTTATTTATTTGACAGAGAGTAGGCAGAGAGGCAGGCGAGGGGTGGGAAGCAGGCTCCCTGCTGAGCAGAAAGCCCAGTGTGGGCTCCATCCCAGGACCCTGAGATCATGACCTAAGCCAAAGGCAGAGGCTTAACCCACTGAGCAACTCAGATGCCCCCTACGTGTAGAATATATTTTAAAAATATGTTAAGAACAAAACAAGAAGTAACACTCATGGTGGGAAATTTCTCAATCTCTATAGGATTACAAATCCCTCTTTCCCTTGAGCAAACAATTCCCATCTAAGAACGTAGCCTATAGATATACTTGTATGTGCTCAAAATGCATTAACCAGTAAGCAGGGGGTTCCCAGCCACGTGCTGCATGATGTACAGACCACAGGAGAAAAAGAGGATAAACTGATGTCTCTCAAGTGAGACAAGTCTGGGAGGTGGTTTGCAGTCGTGACCCAGGAGGAGCAGAGAGAGGAAGATGGTGGGCTTCAAGCAGCCAAGAGCCAGTCAGGGAATCTCCAGGTGAGGCTGCACAGCACCAGAGGGCTGAACTAGGACCTTTGGGGAGAGAGGGCAAGGGGGCAGTTGTAGCTTATCTTATAATAACCACTTCTTCCAGTTTCAGTATTTGGTACTTTGACATCTGGGGCACTGGAAGGACTGTCCTCCTGTGCATTAGCTAATTCCTAGACACAGCACATGACTGTGCGTGCCTTTCAGAGGCAAACCAACCAATTGAGAGGCTGTACCCAACCACCTCCTTTGTGGAGCTCACACACTCTGGGCGACCATCCAGCTGCCCTAATCATCCCAGAGCCAGGTGCCAGACAACTAGGGACAGCACCTACACTGTCCAGAGCCTAATGCAGGTATTCAAACAAGCCAAACCAGAACCTGCTCAGGCTGCTGGAGCCTTCCTGTGGAAACCACAATAGAGGCTTGGCTCACATGGCCCCCTCACTCCCTCTGCCTCCTGACTGACCCTGTGTGGCCTAATTTTAGGGATCACTGAGTATAGAGACTTCTTCCTTCATGTCCATCATTTCTGTGTCTGTGTGTCTTACTAGACCTGATTCAAACAAATCTGGGGTCCATTCCAAAACATCCCTGAAAAGAACTTTCAAATAACTAGAGGTCTTGGGAGATGGAAGGGACCTTCATAGCTATAACAGTTCCCTGCCCGAAGAAGAGTAATGTGAACACAGTGGTCCAGAGAACGCAGGTTGGCAGGTGGTGTGTGTAGATGTAGGGGGAAGGGGAGGAAGTTAGTGTCTTAGTTAATTTTTTTTTTAAGATTTATTTATTTATTTGACAGACAGAGATCACAGGCAGAGAGGCAGGCAGAGAGAGAGGAGGAAGCAGGCTCCCTTCGGAGCAGAGAGCCTGATGTGGGGCTTGATCCCAGGACTCTGGGATCATGACCTGAGCCAAAGGCAGAGGCTTTAACCCACTGAGCCACCCAGGCGCCCCTCTTAGTTAATTTTTAAGAGCCATCTTGCATATGTTCTTCTACACAACCAGGCTCATCCAGTAGAAGTCCTGGGTGATGCTACTTATTTCTGCGCCTGCGAACTTATGCTCAGGTTTTTTCTGCTGTGTTCTGTGTAACGCTTTGTACAATGGTAGTACTTGTAAGAGATTCAGCCCCAACAAGATCTGAACATCATGTTTTCCTGTCACGAGAAGCATATATAGTATGGTGGTTTGTGACTGCTCCTGATGTCATTTGTCCAGCGTGCTTGCCTCAAAATATTGGTGGGGCAGATGAGGTCTTGGTGGGGAAGCGAGGTCAGCACTAACCAAGCAGGTTAACTTAACTAGTGTTAAGTGAACTGGCATCCAGGGTTGGATTCCTCTCTCATCTGGAACTGCTGTGAGGAGCTTCTAACTGTTGGCTACATAAATCACCTTCAAGCTACAGCGTGGGGGCTCTGAGTCGAAGCCAGTTGGAAAAGTCAAAGTACAAACAAGAGAAAAATGTGACTGGAGTGTGGGAGCCAGGAACAGGATTTGGTGGGGGTTTCAGAACTGAGCTGAATAGGGAGGAGCTCAGAGCAAAAATAAGATAGAAGCCAGACAAATACATTCCTGAGCAATTTACAAAGCAATCTTGGGGCTTCCTAGGAGGGTGGATTGGTCTGTGGTTGCCTCAAAGTGTCAACAAAGGTAAAGTGAACACTTGTCTTGGGTTGGGTTCCCCTGGGAACACATTCTGAGTGTGCAGGAGGGTTACTGGGGCATGCTCTCGAGATCAACTTTAGAAGGGGACGAGGGAAGCAGGATGGGGCAGAGGGAGAAGTTGAACAGTTATAGATGCAGTTGCAAGCAAATCCGAAGCTGATCCCTTAGGTAGTTCCGGAACTGGGGAGGTCATTTAGGGTTGTCCTGAATTAAGGCAAGAGAATTGGGTTTTGGTAACTTTTCGGTGGATTTGGACTACTTTGGGCAGGCAAATTCACTCTTGCCAAAGACAGTTCCTGGGGATGCAGCTATGAACACTAGGAGCCAACACTCAGCACTCCTGGGGACCCTCAGTCTTGGAGGGGGGATCCCGTGAAAGAGAAGATGGGCACGTGCTATTTTCAGAATTGCGAATTTCCAGTCAAACTCTTTCCTATGATCTCAAAGTGATTTTAAAAAGATTAAGCTCTGCTGGAGGACATGAACAGACATTTCTGCAAAGAAGACATCCAGATGGCCAACAGACACATGAAAAAGTGCTTCCACATCACTCGGCATCAGGGAAATACAAATCAAAACCACAATGAGATACCACCTCACACCAGTCAGAATGGCTAAAATTAACCAGTCAGGAAATGACAGAGGCTGGCCAGGATGTGGAGAAAGGGGAACCCTCCTACACTGTTTTGTGGGAATGCAAGCTGGTGCAACTGCTCTGGAAAACAGCATGGAGGTTCCTCAAAAAGTTGAAAATAGAAATACCCTATGACCCAGCAATTGCACTACTGGGTATTTATCCTAAAGATACAAATGCAGTGATCCGAAGGGGCACGTGCACCCAAATGTTTATAGCAGCAATGTCCACAATAGCCAAACTATGGAAAGAACCTAGATGTCCATCAACAGATGAATGGATAAAGAAGATGTGGTATATATACACAATAGAATACTATGCAGCCATCAAAAGAAGTGAAATCTTGCCATTTGCAATGATGTGGATGGAACTAGAGGGTGTTATCCTGAGCAAAATAAGTTAATCAGAGAAAGACAACTATCATATGATCTCCCTGATATGAGGAAGTGGAGATGCAACGTGGGGGGTTTGGGGGGTAGGAAAAGAATAAATGATCAGGGATCAGGAGGGAGACAAACCATAAGAGACTCTTAATCTCACAAAACAAACCGAGGGTTGCTATGGGGAGGGGTGTAGGGAGAGGGTGGTTGGGTTATGGACATTGGGGAGGGTATGTGCTATGGTGAGTGCTGTGAAGTGTGTAAACCTGGCGATTCACAGACATGTACCCCTGGGGCTAATAATACATTATATGTTAATTAAAAAAAAAAAAAAGATTAAGCTCTGTTGAACCAGGAAACGAGATGGTCCAAACCTGTCAGTGTTGAGTTCTCACAGTTCTTATGAAGAGCCAAGAAATCTACATGAGGTTGGGACAGGAATATGTCATTCTAACAGGTAACTGCTGACCCAGCGAGACCAGGCAACATGACCACAGTGAACTACACTGGTGTCTGGCTGGGAAGTGGTCTCAATCAGCAGCAAAAGCTGAAAGACCCCAGGTGGTCCCTTGAAATGTGCTCAGCAGATACAGTTCATCTGGAATCCCGTGCCCTACTTCCCAAACCCCTGGGACTCCGAAGTGTGAGGATTTAGATCAAGACACGTGGAAGCCTTGCAGAATAATCACCAGGATTGTCTCTGGTTGCCTCCTGCCCCATCCTCCCCGGCACATGCGCAGAAGGACACACACAAGTGCAGTACTGTTCTACCGTATCCTTAATTCTACAGATCTCCTGCTGAAGTTTCTGACTAATGGTAAGTTATTTGCTCAGAAAGATTTTATGGCTCTCATAAAACGTCAATTACAGTTTTAAAATAACTTGTAGTTTTTCTGTAACATGATGCTGCCATCTTGGTTCCCAGAGGGTGTATTAAATTCAAGGAGCAATAACAAATCATTTAAGCAATAAATAAATAACCTGAGAGAAGCGTTGTTAAGAGTTAATAGTCTCCCATACACTCAATAGAGGGTGAGGCTCCACTCAATTAAAGTGACCCCGGGAGGGGGAGGGGAGGGGGGAGGGGCAGGGGCCAAACTGCACCCAGTGGTTTTGTTGAAGGTATTCAACCCGCACACATTCATTTCCTTCTTTATGTTGTGTCTTTTCAGCAGGGAGGCTCTCTGCAGTCCCGGGGTCCAGAGAACAATTACGGTACAGTCTCGGAGAACAGAAAGAAAACGGGGGTCATAAATATGTTAAATGGGTGCGTGGGTTTAAGTGGCTTTGTAAACAAAACACGGAAGAAACCTCAGACTAATTAATGAATATGAAGCAGTGGGAAAGCTGGAGGGTTTTGGGGGGACGGCTTGGGGGGTGAGGATGCGACATTATTTTCCCCCAGGAAGATACACTTATTTATTTTAGAAATCCCCCCCTTTTTTTTCAAGGTCTCAAAGTGTTTTGGTGTAGAATAGCAGAGGTGGGTGGGAAAAATTTTTAAAGATAAATCCTGTTTAGGTTGTATTTTCTCCAATCGAGTTATAATCTGAGCCTGAAAGAATGATTTCGCAGAATTTTTAAGTGTCGTCCTTGTATTTTGAGAGAGAAACATCAAAAAAGAGGATGAATTACATACTATTCATACCGAGTCTCTCATTCAGATATATAGACTCTTTCTTAGGGAATAGCCGTCGTTAAGAAAATTCCATGTGAGTCGAAGCCAAGATTAAGTTTTTATAATGTGGCATTTCTATGTGTTCTAAAACATTTCAGTCTTTCTGTATGGAGAATTTACTATTTTTTTCCTTTGCCTTTCCTCCCATTTTATTAGCACAGATATCTCTATGGGAAGTTAAAGTCTGTCTGAATGTCTCAGATGACCCATTTTTGAACCCACGAAAGACTTCCTGTGCTTGCTACATGAGGCAAGCCAGTGCTGGTGCGCTGAAAGTGTCCTTGAACTTGGAGGGTGCTCACACTATAAAGGCAAGAGACCAAGGAACAAACAGAGGCCGCAACAGAGATGCCAATGGACAAAGGGGCAGGGGACAGAGGAGGGGAGAGAGACAGAGACAGTGGGCAAGAGGGAGGGAGAGGGAGCAAGAGATGTTTTACATGCAATACAGACTGTGTGTTTTGAGGCCTTTTCGAAATTAACATAATCTCTCATAGTTCTATGAAGATGGATGACTTGCTTTGGGTCTTCAAGGACTGCTAATTCCCCACTGGGTGGAGAGAAGAAAGGGCCACTTGGAGACATTTGATTTGTATATTACCCATTTTTATTGCTTAATATATAATGACCAATGAAAAGTATAAGTGTAGTTGTATCATGTAATTTGTACGTCTTCCTAAAATTGCATGTTATTGTATCACAAATTTAAAGAAAAGTTACCCAGCCAATCTAAAGGAAATCTTAAGCAAAAAGTGATGGTTGGCCCCAGAATACCTTTCTCCTTTGCCAGCATTTATACAAACTGCCCAGATCTCATCTCCTTCATGATGGAGTCCTTCTTGTATCAGACTGGAATGGTGTCCTTCTCCTCTGAATACCTACGGGTCCTCTGAGCATGATTTGAGAACACGGCTGTGTGACAGATGGACAAGGGAAGCACAGCAGTGGTTGCCTGGGGCTAGGAGTAGGACCAGGGAATCCCTGCCCATGAGCACAAGGGAACTTTTGGAGTGAGGGACGTGCTCTATGATATAGATTGTGGTTATGGCTGCTCATCTCAAAAAGTGTAATAAAATCATTGAATTGTACACTTTCTATGGGTGAAATTTATAATATTTAAATTATACTATTGAGGTATAATATTGAGGAGTTGTTTAAAAAAAAACAAAAAACAAAACAAAACAAAAACACGATGTCTTCCAAGCCAGGCTTATAGTGGGAAACAGGTGTAGGTTTTAGGATTTGGTTGCAGACAGACTCTTTGGGCTTAGTAAACATTTAACAACATCCTTCAATCACACAAAGAAATAGCAATCTTCTATATTTCATGGAACTTAAGATTTTCTTGTTCTAGTTTTTATTTCCTAATTTTGATAAAGATGTGATTACAGAGAAATATTTCTTAACTAAGAGGGAAGCAACCCTGTGATCACATGACAAGTGATCACAAGAAATCAATGACTCCCTACTGTGGGGCCTCCATTAGGGGTGGTGGGGTCCACCGTGATGGAGAGAGGCATGCCCCCCCTCAGTCGGCCAGCCACCCCACAGCTCTCCTGGTTGATACCACGGGACAGTGTCAGTCCAATGTTGCCAGATTTTCTATTTGTCCAAGAGAACTTTATAATAAAATCCGATTTTTTAAATGACCAATCATACTTTTTTTTTAAAGATTTTATTTATTTATTTGGCAGATAAAGATCACAAGTAGGCAGAGAGGCAGGCAGAGAGAGAGGAGGAAGCAGGCTCCCCGCTGAACAGAGAGCCTGACGCGGGGGTCGATTCCACGACCCTGAAATCATGACTTGAGCCAAAGGCAGAGGCTTTAACCCACTGAGCCATCCAGGTGCCCCAACCAATCAGACTTTTCAAACAAAACGCTATGTGGTCCAAACCGAATGAGATCAATTCAATAGCTGGACTGAGGGTTTGAAGGCTCTGCTTTACAGTCAGAACCTTAAGATTCAGCGCTTAATTGTGGATTTCCCAGTTTTGTTCACTGCTATTTTATGGGGGCTAATTTTGACTTCCCAACTTTTTTATAGTTCCTGGAACTAGGAGTTGGGATAAGAGGTTGGGGCCTGATAAATACATACAGTGTGTGTGTGTGTGTGTGTGTGTGTGTACTGGCACAATGCCTAGCTCTGTGCCCAGTACATTTCACAAATGCATAGGCACTGTTGTTGCTTTCATTAACATGATAGCTCAAATATGCATAGCACTTCACCCATCTAGTAAGACAGAGGGTAGACATAAACTTAAGTCTAAATTGACATGTCTCAAAGTGATAAACAATGACTCCTCAGATATTCCTTGGCAAGACTTACTCTATAGAAAAGTAAGAATGAGATTTCTGGCCCTATATTAGGCCATCACATTATTCCAGAAATGTGGCTGAGACTAGACCGGTTCTTACCATATATGTTCCTCTCTTAAGGGCACACATAAAGGCTGGGCTCCCCAGTTTCCTTTATAGTTCATTTCAAGCCATTATTAGATTGCATTTCAGGCAATAGAATGCAAGCAGATGTTACGGACACTATTTCTAGAACTGGCCACTGAAATCCCCTGCATGAGCTTCTAAACTTCCTCTATTTCCATGTTACAGCATTTGTGGAAGCTATATGTTGCGGATGGAGTCATGGAGAGAAAGAAGGAGCCTGGGTCCCCGAGTGACAGCTTGGAGGACAGCCACAGAGAAGGGTCATCCTACCGGAATCAGATGGGAACACACATAAGAAATAAACATATTTGTGTTAAGCCACTGAGATTTGACGTTTGTTTGCTACAGAGATCAGCATTACGAATCCTGACAGATACTTACAACTTGTCTTTTCAGAGATGGTCTAGAAAACAACTGATGACACAAGTCGGTGTTCAGATCCTTCGATGTACTTAGTAACAACAGATTACTAAATAATCATATGCGTCTTATAGTTAGCAAAACTCCCTCACACACTATTTTCTTTAAGACACTCAAGACAACCAGTTACAGTGCAGAGTGGGGCTTATTATCCCTGGTATAGATTAAGAAACAGAAGTGCAGACAGAGTGAAGAAGCTGAGATTTAAGTAAGACTACCTTGAATCTTCATTTTATCCTCTGGCCATCTACCACGGTTTCTGTTTAGCAGAGAATTCTCAAAGAGGTAGAAATGATACTTAATTTTGTTATCCATTTCTTTTCTCATATTCATATTTAAAACTTACTATTTATACCCAATCTTCATGCCAAAGCCTTCAGCACGGCCTAGATTCTTGGCCTGTGGTTAATGATTCTTCCTTTAGTTAGATTTCTTTTATTTTTTTATTTTTTTTTAAGATTTTATTTATTTACTTGACAGACAGAGATCAAAGGTAGGCAGAGAGGCAGGCAGAGAGAGGATGAAGCAGGTTCCCTGCTGAGCAGAGAGCCCGAGGTGGGACTCGATCCCAGGACCCTGAGATCATGACCTGAGTCAAAGGCAGAGGCTTTAACCCACTGAGCCACCCAGGCGCCCTAGATTTCTTTAAAAACAGAAAAGAGTTGTACCACCTTATCTACTCCATATTATGATTAATGACATAGAGAAATTTGGAACTTTCCAGTGCAATGTCTCCTAGAAAAATAAAGAATTGATCAAAAACTTATCCATAAGTAAAATACATAGTGTATAATACATAGCTCGTCAAATTTTTTTATAACTTTTTTCTCAGTTGGTGTTGTACCGACAGAAACTTTTATTAAGGCAAAAATTAAAAATGTTCCATGAGGATAAAAAAAAAGTTAAAACACCCTCAAAACAGTGTTTCACAAAAGACAACAAATGAACTATCAGAAATGAATGAGCTCAGGTAATTTCCAGTTTTTTTTTTTTTAATACCCATCACCCTGTCCTCAAAGGTCTCAATCAAAGCAAAGCTTTCTTTGCATCTCTCATTCTGAGATAACACACTTAAAATCCATATGATTATATTTTTTCACCATGGTCTTAAGCATAGCCTACTGTGTACTGGATCACAGTGGTTCCTGTCTAGGGGTTATTTTGAAGGAAACAACTAGGAAACAGTTGGCAAAGTCTGGTGCCCAGGACCTCCTTAATAAATGTGTGACCCACGCATTTGCACGGGGCTGTATGTTCAGAAGGGCTCTGCTCCTGGTTAAATGCTCAGCTGCCACCGTTTACAATTGCTAAGAATTTTATCTTTGAACTTGTATTTTGTATGTGAAGTCTAAGTGGACAATGGAGCTTGTGTGTGAGCAGAATGGATACATGCAGAATGTGTGGATGCCTTTCCCTGGCACCCCGTTCAATACAGCATTTGAGATGCCCTCTGAACACAGAATTCCGGTGAGCCTACCTTGAGTAGGCATTCAGCCAGACTCCCAGGTAGTACAAGTTCTGCGTGCTTCACCTATGGCTGAGTAAGCAGGGGCATCCCCAGGAGGCCACACTTTCTGTTTGAACCAGAACTTACCTTGGGTCTTGCAGAAAGAAGTCAATGGCATTCTAAGAAACGTAAATGACCAAGAAATCCCATCGTATCCTTTCTTGTTCATGTTACTTCCCTGGGTTAGCCCACCACTTGGACTGCAAATGATGATGTAGAAAGAAAGGAAAAGCTAGAACATCTCCTAGCTCCTTTCCTTTCTGACCTTCCTTCCTTCAGCAAGAAGCTGAAGGTAGAGTGTGAGTAAAATGTGTGCATATTTTGTGCAGTGCCATCACTATTCGGGGGGGGGGGAATATGAGTTGTGTAATTTCAGTGATTCTGCATATGATTATAAAGGCTCCTATATTTGCATTAAAAGTGGTACTTTGCAATATAAACAGTAAAATGCATGCTAATAAATTAAAGTTTTAATTTTTCTTGTTAGAATGGCACTGAATTGGAATGCCTGGGTGGCTCAGTCAGTTATGTGGCTGCTTTCAGCTCAGGTCATGATTCCAGCATCCTGGGATCGAGTTCCACATTAGGCTCCTTGCTCTGCAGGGAGCCTGCTTCTCTCTCTGCCTCTGCCTGCCTCTCTGCCTGCCTGTACTCTCTCTCTCTGACAAATAAATCAATAAAATCTTAAAAAAAAAAAAAAGAATGGCACTGAATAGCAAAGTTTTAAAAGCATCATGGTGGGAACCCTTGGATGGCTCAGTCAGTTGAGTATCTCCCTTCAGCTCAGGTCATGATCCTGGGGTCCTAGGACTGAGCTCCACATCAGGCTCCCTGCTCAGTGGAGAGTCTGCTTCTCCCTCTCTCTCTGCCCCTCCTCCTGTTTGTGCTTTCTCTCTCTCTCCCTCTCTCAAATGAATAAATTAAATCTTGAAAAAAAAAGCATCATGACAAAGATGAGAAAGACTGCGGAAGAAAAGAAAAATCAGCGTATTTTAGTACCTTTGATGCCACATTTTCCCTGCTCTTTGAATAAGGGACCCACATTTTCCTTTGCACGGGACCCTGTGAATTACGTAGCTGGCGTTAATGGAGACATTTGTGATTGTCACAAGCGGACGGGGGAGATGCTACTGGCATCTGGTGGGTAGAAGCCAGGCATGTGAGAGAGCACCTTGCAACGCACAGGACGGCCACCTGTGACAGAGAATTATCTGTCCTGTAAGGTCAACAGTGCCAGGGTTGAGAAACCCTGCAGCCTTTGGGTCCACTTAAAACTTCTCCAACTAGCTCTCAAATCTCTTTAAATCAAGAAGCATCTCTTCTCTTTCTAACTCATGTTAGTGAGTTATATATATATATATATGTGTGTGTGTGTGTGTGTGTGTGTGTACACACACATAATGTATACTTTCTGGCACAAGTGGTGGAATTTAGTAAAAAGCGATCGCTAAATACTTGCTTTGTTAAAGAAGTATAAAGACTAATTTCTCAGTCTTCTTTGTTGCTCTCACGATCCTTATTATATGGACCTCTTAAAGAGCTTGGAGAGTTTGCAAACAGCTTGCAAGGCCCGAGTCAGTGGCAGAACCGGAAACAGTAGCGTACGCCCCGACCTTCACAGCACCGAGGGTTTGTAACTTCCCTCAGCATTGCGGTGTACATAGGGAGGCATAACTTAGAGTGGAAAGACCCTGCTGCTACACTTAAGAGGCAGGAATAAGGGAAAGGAAATATTAACTTCATTTTTGACTTACAGGCACTGATACTGGCACTTTATACTTAATCATTTGTTATAAAGAGTTATCATGCATCCCATTCGAGGTGAGCACATCGAGGCTCAGTGACAGGAAGCAACTTCTCCAAGTTTATGTACCTAAATAACACTGACTGAGCCAAAAATCAAACACAGGTCCACCTGACTGGAGCACAGGAACCAGTCCTCCCGGCGGCCACACTTGGCCATGAAGGGTGAGACGATGAACCCCAAGTGGACCTGCACTCTCACGGCACAGCTCTGCCCCTTTAACAAGTGGGCCATGTATCCTATCCAAATCAGCACAATTTGAGAACAGAAGGGGGGCTGCTGATAAGTATGTGGTACCACTGGTGTTCACCACGACTGCTCCTGAAATGTGGGGACCTCCATTGTCAGTCTGCTCTGGGAGGAACCCCGCTGAGGGGGGCCCGTGGCAGCAGAGGGCAGGTAGCCTGCTCAGCACCTGCTTCCCCACAGTGGCGGCTGACGACATTTATTTGCCAGAAGGAAGTAAAAACAAAGTGAAGCATGGAAAGTGAAAAGCACATGAGGCATTTTATAATCCACCGTAAGAGAAGTACAGGTCCCACATTTTTCGCTTCAAAAGCCTTAGTCAAAAAAATTAAGGGGCAGCCTTGTTGTCCTAAAACATACACCTCTTAGCGGATGTCAAATGCAACCGTTTCTCTTCAGCGGGAGACTCCTCATACAGACGTGTGTCTGGTTCCCCTCCCCTCCCTGTGTCTCTGGCTGCGTACCGGTGCCCTCGATTAAAGTGAGTGTGTAAGAAAAGATTCAGAATCAAATAACCTGGGAAAGAGGTAAAGCTGACATTCTGGGTTTGTGACGTAGTCATGGTATGCTGACTCAATAGACTATGATCAAAAGAACCATAGCTCCTTCTTTGCAAAAACTTCATCTCTCCTCCTCCTCCGAATAAAATACATGCAAGTCGAACACGTGTTCCTGGAAGGAACTGGGGGAAAGGGAGCCACATGGCTCTTAGGGGACCGAAGTTTCAAATCCAGGGCAGGAATCCAGCCCCTCACCATGGGTTCATTTGGATACCCTCTGCTGTAGCTGACTCTACTCACCCCCTGTACCCCCCCCCCGCAAAGTTCTGCTGGCCACTAGCCAGAATCCAGAAATATGAATCTAAATTTGATGGTAGACACACAGATTCGTTCCCATTCATGAAGATTCATGACAGCAAAGCCTAGGAAGTTAGGATACAGAGCACAGTCCCTTCATGTGTCCTATTTTCATACACTGGGTCAGTGACCCTCAGATGGCTGGATTTGCCATTTCATGCGTGAGAGGCTGCTGGCTCGCAGTTGTGTCTCCTTCCCCGGGCTGAGGAAGGCAGTGGGTCAGAGACCTACTCTTTTGTCTCAGCTCACACAGACTCCTAGCAGCAGACCCTGTAGTTCACGCTTGCTCACTTCTGGAGTCCTGCCAAGCCTCCCACTAAGGAAATGACGGCATTTAATTGGGCGGGGCTGGGGGGAGCACCTTGCAGTACATGAAAGAGAGGGGTGAAATGGGAAAAATTAATTCATTGCTATGTCATAGGTGTAAAACACTTTAAATCTGTAGAGGTTGTCATTTAGTTAAAAAAAAAAAAAGAGTTGCTTCTTGGGCAACATGGAAGTGGGAAAGCCATCGCAATAAACCTCTGAGCTTTGCCCTATTAAAAATGTCAGACCAATAAATCACATTTTTAATGACCGAGGAGGGGGAGATCAATAAGCTTGGGGAAGCCATCTGTAGAAGCATCATATGGTGTTATTTAATGCAAGCTCACCAAGGTGGCAAATATGTCACAGCAGTCTGAAGTTCAATGTTAAGATTCAAATTAGGGCATTAAGGTTATATTCCCTTTCAGGCCGGAAGTCTTGGTTTCAACTCTCCTCATTTTAGGGGCTATTTGGTCTTTCAGATTCTGTATGTATTTAAAAATAAATGGTCCTCTGTTTTTCCAATCGTTTTCTATCTTCAGAATCTCCAAAATGTTTAAAAAAAAAAAAGTGTGCTCCAGTAATCATTAAAAAGCGTTCCTAAAGTTCGGCAATAATTCACTATATTGAAACAACAACAGGAAGTGGAATTAAACCAAAGGGTGAAATTTACTGTGGAGACAATGAAGGTGAGAGTGTCCCCAAATAGTTCTGCAGGTTTCAGTGCTGGAAAAGATCAAAACTGTCACAGACGAAGAAAATTAGATCCCATAAAAGAAATAATCCTAGTCTTCGAATTACTCAGAGTGGCTTTTCTCTCTTCCTCCCACTTCGCTTCCCCTGAGTTACAAATGTATTCATAGACATTCTCACTGGGCTGGGGGGAGCTCAATTCCACACATCTTTTATATGTTATTCAGTTTGGTAAAAGTTTCAAAATTGCCTTATTTAATGAGTTTCTCTTCACAAGTACAAAAGATATAAATAAGGCGCAGTGATGGGCAGGCAGTAAAGGGAGCTCTTTTGAGGTCTTGGGGAAACTGGTTAGCTGGGCTTGAAGACCACTTCTGATGTTCATTCTAAAAGAAATATTTTAAGCAAACCATAAAAGTGGGCTTGACCCTTCCATGGGCCCATCATAAATCAATTGTTAAAGCAAGGGTGAAAACTGGGAAGGAGGTCAGAGGTGGGAGAGAGGTCACAGAGAAAGGACAGTGTGAGAACCAGAGGGGAAATGGGGCAATCTCTGGGCTGAGTAGTGTCATTAGTTCAGAATGACGTTCCTTGTCACTGTACACTAATGAAATTAGAGCCGTATGAAAAATGCCCACAGCAGAACGTAAAACCTACGGTTGTTTTACATAGAAAGTCTGTCTGCTCAGCAAAAGGTAGAATGAAACTTAGTTCAAAGTAAGTAATCAACTCACTCTGTCTCCAAGTCCTTCGGAAAGTTTCTCCAAACGGGAACTGTTTTCTTTTTATCAGCAGAGGATACTAGATTTTAAAAGACACAAAGCATAATCAGACATAAATACCTCATTCATGGTGTCTCTAGTCTGCCATTTTTGCCATTTTCTGAGAAAGACAGGCTTTGACTTTTTGCCAAATTTATCTTACAGTCACAAAGAGAGCTTCGCAATGACCCCTTCACTAAGAGAGAATATTGAATGATGAGTTAGTTTGTTGACTAATCTACAGATTTTTTTTTTAAACTTGCTTTTGTAGAAAATTTTGGACCAGAGGTAGAGTTTGAATGATGTATATCTCTCATCATTTGTTTCCACCGGGTGGAATCAAGTTTGAAGTTCAGACAATTAAAGTGATTCACATTTAAATGAAAGGTGGCTTGATTGATTTGTAACGACACAATTTATTTGGTAATAATGACATTCCTTGAGTTTGGCCAGGAAAACAAAGGTTGATTTATCTCCTAATAACAAAGACAAATGGTCCTTCTGCTCAGGCCTCTTCCTCATGCTCCAGCGCTCAGGCTAGGCTGCAAAGTGCCCTCTGGTCTATTCTCCCTTCTACTAAAGGAGACTTCTAGACAGAATCTTTCAGAAACGTGCATCCTGACGGTCCCAATAAGGGAAATGAGATAGTTGTATGCTTCAGAGTTTTAAAGAGCCACATGCTAATTTTTTCTACTTGTAATTTTACAACTTTGTACTGAAAACAAAGGGTCATGTCAGAACAATTCTACATCTCATGTAAAACACCTAACATGGACATTTGTAAAGATACAGCCCTAATCAACGTATGCTCTGAGACCAATCTTAGAGGACTCAGATAAATGGGGGTCAATATTACGATAGTATCATTATTATAATGACACTGCTCATATTTTTAGGGATGTTATTCTTAAAAATGATCCAATATTTTATACCGATGGTTTGCTTTGAACATGATTTTTAAAATGCAAATATAAGTGGAAAAACTGAGGAATGTCCACCTGTGATAATAAGGAATAACAAAAATAATATAAGGGGAAACTGATTAATAAAACCGATTTTGAGCAAATATGTTTTCTATTTTTATGTGATAAAAATCACAGTATAAAGCTTTTAAAAATATGTTTCCTACTTCCTTTAACTTCTTAAATTGAGACACAATTGACATATAACATTATATCAGTTTCAGGTGTACAAGGTAATGATTGGTTGGATCTTCACATATGTTGTGAAATGATCACCACAATGTTTAGCTAATATCCATTCCCCCACATAGTTACAACTTTTTTTGTTCTTGAGAGAAATTTTAAGATCGACTCTGTTAGCAACTTTCAAATATGGAATTACAGTAGTATTAGCTACAATTAATATGCTATTATTCATTTTATAACTGGAAGTTTGCACCCTTTTACTCCCCTTTACTCATTTCACTCACTCCACCCACTACTTTATTTTAATATGTTTTTAAATATTCCAAGAACAGCAGGGTTACTGGGCATTTTTAAGAAATAGACTCCTTGAGTGACTTACAGAATCTTCTGGGACCTGCTGGGCAGAGCGAGCCCCCACCATGTGAGGGAGACCCTGGCTGGGGAAAGAGGTCAAAGGAAAGTAAGTTGGAACGCTGTCCCAGTGTAATTTTCCAAGACCTTTTTCCTGAGTAGGAAAAATGAAGTAATATGAAAGTTAAAGAAGAGTGTATAACCTCATCTTTGTTCCTTTCTGAAAACAGAAAACTTTTCCATTTGGACCTGAAAGGAAGCTGAAAAATGCTGCAGGTAGCTGTATCCAAGAGCTGATGGAAGAACTAAGGGGGCACATAGCTCTTTGCACGACAGCATTCGCTCATTCAACAGACATGTCCTTACTGGGCACCTGCCCTGCTCGCCAGCTTAACATCGTGCAGTGAAGATGCTGGCTAGGACTTTGCCTTCCTACAGCTCTGTTCTAATGGAAAGGCTGGAGGACAGATAATTAGAAAGTGAGCCAAAGGGAGGCTTCCTGACCGTGATAGGTGCTAAGTAGGCAGTAAATAGGGCAGTATGATAGAGGGGAGAAGAGTAAAAGGTCAGACGTGTACAGACAGGTGACCCACACATGAAATTGGCAAGGGGATACTGTAGAGGGCAGCCTGCTACTTAGCACAAACCAATGCAAAAAAAATTTTTTTTTTAAGTTTTAAAAAGTCAGAAAGAAAAAAATAAAATAAAAATAAAAAGTCAGAGAGGTTCAGGGTATGATAAACACCTGCATATCTAAAATTCACAGTTAATAAATGCTAGCATATTGCCATCTGGGCTTTGATTTATTTTTAATGAAAGAAATGATACTATTACAGCTGAAGTCTCTCTCTTTTTTATCTGCCTCTCTATTCCATTTCCCTTCCCTTCATCCCTCCCTCCCTGCTGGAGGCGGGTCCCTGTCATGACTTCCTGTGTCGTTCCTCCAGCCATGTTGTTACTCCGTATCTAGGCGTCAAAGAATAGCATTGTTTTGGGTTTTTTCCAGTGTATATATAAACTGCATCGTTCTTTATCTAAGATTCTATTATTTGCTTTTTATTCAGCATTGTTTTTTGAGAAGCAACACTTATAAATCAAATTCATTCATTTTGGTGTCCATACAGTATCCCCTCATATATCATGATTTATTCACCCACGACGGTGTGTATCCATGGACATTTGGATTTTTGAGAGATTTTACTATCGCATACCATGTTCCACTAAACACTTTTATGCTGTGTCTCCTTGATGCAAAAGTTTCTTTAAGAAATATAACTAGAGGGGCACCTGGGTGGCTCAGGCATTAAGCGTCTGCCTTTGGTTCAGGTCATCCCAGGGTCCTGGGATCGAGCCCCACATCAGGCTCCTTGCTCAGCAGGAAGCCTACTTCTCCCTCTCCCACTCCCTCTGCTTGTGTTTCTCTCTTGGTGTGTCTATCTCTGTCAAATAAGTAAATAAAATATTTTTTTAAAAAAAGAAATATAACTAGAAGTAGAATTGCCAAGCAGGGTAGGTAGGAGGTGTGTGAGCACTGAGTATTCCAGATGCTGCCAAATTGCTTTCCAAAGTGGTCACACACACTTATAGTCACATGAAGAACGTGAAGGTCCTCCTTGACCCCATTCTTGCCAATATCTGGTATTGTAGACCATATTGTTACCAAATGATATCTCCTTTCTCACATGGGCATATACAATATTTTTTCTTTGGTCACTGGTGAAGTAAAACAATTTTTCATATGTTAATTGGCTATTTGCTTTTCCTATTTTGTAAAGGCATTGCTTTTATCCTTTGTTGGATTTTCTATTGGGTTTTACGTTTTTGCTTATTGATTTGTGAAACGTGTTTATATGGTAGATTCTGATATATGTGCACATAAATATATACATCTGTATATATAAGCATTTATCTCATATATAAACTAATATATATTCAGTAAGGTGAACAACCACAAAATTAATACACATTAACTTTAAAAATTAATAGCATTAATTCATATGTAGAGATAACTAGTTGGAAGATATAATGACAGCCTAATTTACAAAGTTCATAAGCATACAAAATACTTAGCAATATCTTTATTGAAAAATATAAAGAAATGTTAAAATGCTACTATGTACCTAAGTTAATGAAAAGACTTTTCAAGTCCCTGGAGAATAAACTAACATCATAAAGATGTAAATCCTTCCTAAATTAATCTAATAAATTAATATAATTCTTTCAAAAATCCTAGCAGCATTTTTCATGGAACTTGACACAAAATCCATGTATTGGAGTAAAAATATTCAAGAAGAATTAAGGCAAGGAGTGTGTCCTACAAGGTGACCAAAATTATTTAAAACTTGCAGTAATGGTAACCATGTGCAATGGCACAGAAATACACAAACAGTCATTCTTTCTCATGTGTCTTTTTTAAAACTTGAGATATAATTGACATACACATTATAGTAGTTTTAGGGGTACAACACAATGATCAGATATTTTTATATATTGTGAAATAATACCACAATAAACCTAGTTAACATCTGTCACCATTTATAACTATAAATTTTTTTATCGTAGCTTGACAAATTTCTGTTATTAAAATATTCCTCTATTGTTATTTCTTCCCTCAAATAATTTTTACTTATTCTATTTTTAATTTTTAATGACTAATTCTACTTTAAGAGGGAAAATAAGCATAACAGTCCTGCTGATGTTTTAAAGCCTCTAAGACAAGATATCTGATACCTTAATCCAAAGAGAAACCATTTCCTGCTGGCTGACTCAAGAAACACAGGAGAAATTAACTAGGTTCTCTGGGCCACCTGATTTCCTTACATACAACAGCAAACTGTACCTAAAGGTATTACACTCCTAAAAGTGTTTGTTAGAATTTGAAGAAACCAAAGCAATCCTCTAGAGCGTGTAACTCATTTAACAAAAGAAGAAACTGACCTTCCAAACCCAGGGGAAACAAAATTAACAGCATTTGTCAGTAAGGTCCTCCTCGGATGGATAATACCAGCAGCCAGAAGGAATCTTTAAGGAGCCCCCAGGATGAAATCACAGCAGGCATGACTGTGCCAGCAAACGCTGCTGGAGACAGGTGGAGACCGGGAGACAAAATTCATGAGAATGGCAGGGAGCCTGGCGCCCCTACCTGAGCCAGCTGTATCTGCCTGTGCCCCTATCTTCCCAGCCAACTTCACCCTTGCGAGGCAGAAGCTGGTCTCTTTTCAAACTGTGATTCTCCTTGAAATGCTGTCAGAGCACTTTTGCTCATCTTCCCCTGTATACCACACTGCGCTTTTAAAAATTAGTCAAGTCAGATGACAAGTGCTCCAACCAGAAGCCACCACGTGGTTCTTCATTTGCATATGATCATAATTTAATCAGATTCTATTCTCTTACTGAGATGTAAGAGTTACCAGGGAGTTTTAAAATACCCTGGGGATTTTTTTTTTTTTTAAAGTCATCCTCTGGTATCTATTCTCGGAAGTAGGTGTTACAATCTCTATTTAACTGACATTAAGCTGAGACTCAGGAGGGCAAGTCACTTTCCCAAGGACACAGGGAGGGAGGGCAGAGACACAACTCACATCCATGTCTAGCAGACTCTAACCCTACGCTTGCCATCTTGTGTGATGCCAACTGTCAACTCAATTTACATTGACTCTCAACTTACTTGGAGAGTCGCAGCATACGGTGACTTGGAGTTCTGTGAAACTGGGATTCCAAAGAAATATACGATGTAATTACCTAGAGTCCAGAGCAAGTCACTCTCTGGCCATGTGCCAGAGGATTGCCAAGCCTCCTGAACTGTACATTTCACTATGTCTTTAGAGGATGTTAGTAGAACTTCATTTGCTTCTACATAACTTCAAGAAATTCATGTGCTGACATCAATACATTCCTGGTGATCATTGGGTTCAGCAGCACATACAGGAATAAAACAGGAATGTGTAAGGATCAGTAGCTTGAAAAATACAGTAGTGACATAGTGATACAGTCATCTTCAACTTCATTCTTCTCATTCACTTGGCCCCTGGACTCTAACTCCTCCCCCATTCTTTGATGGTATGAAGTTCCTTCTTGCCCCAAGAGGCATTTACTCTTCCCTCTGCCTTAAAACCTGAGCCTACCAGGTTTTGCATGCCTGCCTCTTTTCCTTTCAGTCTTAAATCAAACATTGGCATCTCAGGAAGGCCTGCTCAGATCATCTATCACCAAGACTGCGCAATTTCACTCTTTCAAATCCCCCAGTTTTTTCTTTCAGTTTTCTCAATTTGGAATGATCCTATTGACTTATTTTCTTGAGTTTGGAGATCCTTCCTGTTCGTTGTTGAATCTCTAGTACCCAGAATAAAGCCTAGAAAATGACGGTAATTCAGTAAAAAGTTATCAAATGACTCCTTGAGTGAATGAGCAATCCTGAAATCGAAACAGGGAAAATGATCAGAAAACTCTTTTCAGCTATGTTTCCCAAAAGAGATTTAACAATGGAAATGGGGCACCATTCATACTTTTATTCTGTTCCAAAGCCCTGGTCAGTAAATACTGACTTCAGAGGCAAAACAAACCCGAGGCTTGACTCCCTCCGGGTTTGCATTCCCAGCTCAGCAACCCTCCTCAAGTGAGCACAACCAGGGTTCTTCGGACCCTCCTCCCTCCACTCCTCTGGTGTGTGTTCTTGGGCTGCAAAGGTTGCTATTTACTGGGTTTTGTCCAGCCAACACAAAGTAAATATTTTCATTTCCCCAACGCTGGTGAGGGCGGGGGGAGAGATCAAATGGCAGGCTGGGGATCAACTCCACCTCGTGCAGCAGCGGGCTGGGTGTGTGTGCCTGGGGAGCCCTGGATTTGGAACTCACGGGGAGGGCGGAGTTCTCCAGCAGCTATGCCACACGGGGGAAGAGCCCGTGCAGTTCTGAGACAGCCTCAGCAACAACGCAGCAAGTGGCAGGTGGTGTCAGGTCTACGCATTCTCCGGGGCTTGTAAATATCCCCAGACACGCAGAGAAGTCCGTGTATTAGAGAAGCGCGGAGCAGCGGGGGGATGGGTGGGGAAAATACCAGGCAAATCAGGAAGAAGGGTAAATAGTTCTGCTGGGTGATCATTAAAGGCAACAAAGCCTTGGCAGTCCTGAGTTCAAGTGCTCGAAAACCACGCTTACCTGTAAATAAAAATCTTTGGAAACCATCTGTGTTGTCTTCTCCAGGATTCTGGCATCTGATTGGACACTTGGAGAGCGATCCGAACTAAAGCTCTTCTGAGGCTCACAGAGTCTCATCGCTCTTCTGGTTCAGGGTAGGTGGCAGCTGAGCCTTCCAGGATGATCTTTTCCTCTTGGCCAATGGGAGAGAGTATTAGGGCTTGCCCAAACAGGCCCCAACAAGGCACTTCTATTTAGTTTCTAGCATGATTAATCTAATTTGTTTTAGGTTCTGGGAAACTGGATCTACCACAAGGTAGCTTCCTGGAAACTTAGGAGAACTGACATCCAAAAATTCTTGAGCAAATTAGACATTAAGGGGCCAATTGTATATGTTTCAAATCAACAAGCTGCTACATAGGCGAAGTTAATCCATCTAGAAAAGGCGTCTAGTTGAGGAAAAAGTAGGTTTTGAGAAATAGCCTATGTTCTTTTCAAGCTTGCTTTCTCAGGCCTCCTTTTAAAGACTCATTGAAATCCCCCATCGAGAAAAGTACTAAATCTTTCATCAGAAAGGTATCCGATAGCACCCCACATGCTACTGCTTTACCATTTTGAAAGGATGCACTGAGAGTGGAGAAGCTTCTCTCTTCTAAGTTGGCAGAATGTTCTCTGTGTCCAGTGAAGGCAGCCGGGATCCTCTTCGAGGGGGATGGTCCTGGCCTGCCTGAGTAGGACACAGTGCTGGAAGGGAACGGGACTCAGGTTCTCACTTTTCCAAGTGAGAAAACAGGCTCCTAGGTAAGTTAAATAATTTTCCTACGGAAACCAAGCCAGTGAACTAAGGAGAAAGCCAGTTGGAGAAGCTCCGTCTCTTGCTCCTAAGCCCACAACGCTCTCAGTTCTGTTGTGAGGCAGACTCTGTTTACATTGTAGACACCACCTCTGGAGGTCCCTTTCCACACTGAAACTGGTCCCACAGGGTTGTTTGCGGACACACGCAGGTTTCTCAGGCCCAGGTTTCATACTCCATCCCTGCCCTCCCAAATCCAGCAACTGGTTTTTAAAATTACTTACTCCTATCTTCTAAGAGCAGATTTTAAATCCAAAACAAACCTCCAAAAGAAGCCACAGGCCAAAGTCCTTACTTGCGCTAGACCTCTAGTAACACTAGCTATGGTTGGAAATCATTTAGGCTTTTCAGTTGCTTAAACCCTATTGCATTCTTGGGAGGAGGTATTCTAGAAAAAGATATTTTGGCAGATGCCCGTTCAGTTCAATTTCATGGCTATCTTCCCAACATGATTTTCTTTTTAAGGAGTCAAATTTTATGTCATGGTCTTTCTAAGAATATAGGAGGTGTAGCTCTTCTTTCCTCAAAATAGCTTCTTTTTTTTTTTTTTTAAGATTTTATTTATTTATTTGACAGACAGAGATCACAAGTAGGCAGAGAGGAAGGCAGAGAGAGAGGAGGAAGCAGGCTCCCTGGTGAGCAGAGAGCCTGATGTGGGGCTCGATCCCAGGACCCTGGGATCATGACCTGAGCCGAAGGCAGAGGCTTTAGCCCTCTGAGCCACCCAGGCGCCCCGTCAAAATAGCTTCTTCTATTTCGTAAAGGACAAATAATTAACCATTCTTTTTTTTTTGCCTATGGAAAAAACAAAATAGAATTTTCTTGACAGTAGAGTTTTGTTTTAAAGTAAGAAAATTCTTATCCCCTACCCATGCTACAAATGGAAGAAATTCTTTTTAAGATTTAATTAGTTCTATTTTTATTTCTCATTATTTGCCCTACAAAGCAGGTAGATGAAAACAGTAGCGGTTTTAAGTGAAATGCGTCTTCTTAATGGAAGAGATTCTTATAAAATATTTGACAATGTAGAATGTGGTGTTTATTCAAATTATACCTTCCCTTTCTTCATAAGCATATTCTCAAAGACAGCATTTGTCATAAATAGAGCATTGTAGTAGATTTTATTTAGAGAATCTGGTATTAAATACAGTCATTTCTCCTCAAGATCCATTAGTTTATTCATAATAATTAATGCTTTCCACATACTTCAGTTTCTGGTAGATCTTTTGGAAAACAACTGAGATATATGGAAAAATAATTTGAGTAGTAAATTAGATATTACGGGCCAATTTGTGAAATCTGGTTTAAAGATATGGAAGCGGTAAAGAAAACCACACTTACCATAAGTCTGTGCCCAGCACAGCCATGAGATTCAAGTGAATGAAAAGTGAAGAGCACCTCTTCATTGGGACTAGTATGTCCATTAATAACTGTGAGTCTTCAAAACCTTCCAGTTCTGTGGCCATCTGCTGGTATACGCTCAATCTAGTCACAGATCAGCTAGACCTTGTTTCCAAAAAGCAACCCATCTCAACTACCTTCAAGACTAAGTGAAAAAGGGCGCCTGGGTGGCTCAGTGGGTTAAAGCCTCTGCCTTCGGCTCAGGTCATGATCCCGGGGTCCTGGGATCGAGCCCCGCATCGGGCTCTCTGCTTAGCAGGGAGCCTGCTTCCTCCTCTCTCTCTGCCTGCCTCTCTGCCTACTTGTGATTTCTGTCTGTCAAATAAATAAAATCTTAAAAAAAAAAAAAAAGACGAAGTGAAATGATCCCATCGGGATCCGAGCAACCTGCAAAATCTCTGTTCCCAATACAATGCCTTTGAGTAGCTCAGTCTGTTACCTTGTTAAGATTAGCTCATTTAGCTAAGAAAATGGTGAGTTTTAATTCCTCCTATAATAAGCTCTACTGGAATAAGCTCCACATCATGCATCAAGGCTCACATGCATCATAACTTTAGACAGGTCTTAATAGGTCAGTTCTTAATACCTACTTGCTAGTTTTATCCTCATATTATGCATATTATAACTTTCTGGAAAGTAAGAGTCTATCTAGAATATTAGTCAGGATGTCATAATTTTAAAAAAGAGATACCATAATTTAGAATTTGAGGGGAGACTCATCTGTAAACTCATCTGAAGTTGTTTGAAATGAAGAAGTTATAATAATCCTAATCTAAAAACCTAATCCTAATCCTAATCTAAATCTAAATCTAATCCTAGTCTATGAGAAATTATTTATGTGTGTTTTGGTAGAATTTTAATTTATTTTCCTTCAGTAAGATATAAGCTGCACAAGGGCAAGACTCTTTGTCTTATCCCCACCCCCACCCCCAGCTGCTCTTAGATAATGCCTGGCATGCAGTGGGCACTCAATAAATGCCTGGTGAGTGAGAGAGTGAATGAGTGCTCATGCGTGGAGTTTCTACTCCATGTGGTTGGACAAGGAATTCCATTCCTACCATTGGAACACCTTGCTGGGGAATTTAGCCAGGAGTTTCCTCACAGAATCGTAGTGGGTAGAGTACAATGGAAGGTGTGCATTCCTTTGGCCTCCATCTTAATTGTTGACAGTGTTTTAGAAGCGTTACTAACTGCTTCCTTTCCGTACTCAGAAACAGAGGGAACAAAACAATTTTATGTCATTTGCTTTCAAGGAAAGGGAGAATATGTCTCTTTGAATTACCCAGACCTACATTAGACAAAGGAGCTAGGCAACCAATACACCTTGATTCATTTGACTTAGAAAAATATTCCCAGCAAATATTCTCTGTGGCTAGACAATCCAAAGATTTCTTTTTCCTCTGCTCAATCCCCGCAAGGAAAGGAGACAATAAAATGCCACGTGACTGGTTTTTCTGGGTCTGTCATGATTTAGCCAAGATAGATGAACTTTCCAGTCTCCATTCTAGGCTCCAAGAGGAGTACTGTGTGAATGGACTTCCTTGGTCAATGTTAGCCTCTACTGGTACAGAGACAGAGGAAATCAGGAAGTGGTTGGCAGATGCTCACTTTAATCCAACCAAGATGTGGCCTTGAACAGAAAGTGGTCCCACCATAGATTTATTTACTTGAGCGTACCGTGGCTCACGGGTCCCATCAGTGAAGGTGCACATTTTATCATCTCTTATTATAGATATGAGCACACTGAGGTAGAGTCAAAATTAATTTACTGCATTTTTCTACTGAATTACTGAGGGAGATGGGAACAGACCGAGGACTATTTGACTTTGGATCCCATTGCTTAGTGATATGCCCATCAAGCTTGGCATATTAACAGATGCTGGCCAATGTTTTTGAATGCTAAAGTGACCAACTAATCCCCAAATTGGTTTTCCCCAAATGTCCTTGATTGTAGCAGTGAAATTCCAATGTCTCAGAAAAACCCCCTACCCAGGTCAAACTGGAATGGTTGGTCTGTCTGTTCAAGAAGTTGCCACGACGTTGCTCACTTTGAATGAAGGTCAGTTTACCTCCAGCCAAGCAGTCCCCTCAACCTGGGGACAGAGGGTTTGCAAAAAATGAACAGAGTTTTCTATTAAAAATATCAATATATTTTTTGACCATTTGATAAATTCTGTTTCTTTTCTCAAATACCTGTCAGAATAAGTAGTTAGCATGAAAAACTAACAGGCCTCGAGTAGAAAAGAACAAAGTCAGAGAAGAAGCATAACAAATGATCTCTGTCACAGAGCTCATATATTGCTTTCTTTCCCCCAGGTTACTTGCCTAGTGACTTACTGCAGATACACTGGTCAGCAGAGAGGGATCAGGGTTATAATTTGGATATTTTAGTATGAAAAGATCATTTAAACAGAAATAAATGCCAGGAAAAAAAAGGTTCAGCAATGATTTTCTCATACTTCCTTTCAAAAATAAGAATTAAGGAGATTTGTCAAAGGAAATAACCTGCCTTTAGTAATTTTGTTTTACATACATTTTGCATTTTCAGAATTTCCCCAAATGAAACGCCACAAAGAAAAATGCACATTTTGCTATCCTGAACATATTTAATATACTGTTCTTACAACAGCTGCTGATTTCACAGAACTTTAACCTGCTGTGTAAATGCATCACCAGGAAAATCCTCAGGTTGTCATGGAGACAACCTTAGCACATGGCCCTTTGCTCTGCTGAACTGGTGTCAGCTTTCAGCCTCCCTGCATTCCAGTCTGGCATCCACGGGGCTACAACTCAGACTTCATTAAAGGCCCCGATGAAGGACAACACAGGAATCCAAGGCAATTACTAGAACTGTATGACCGCTTTCCATCAACACACCTGATGGCAGAACTGAAAATTAATTCCAGAGGGAATGGTGGTATTAATCAAGATTTTCTGGCATCTTCCTTGAAGAAACTCTGATAGACCCAGCTGTCTTTTTCTAGCTAATTTTAGGTTCATCCATTGTCTTAGCAGGGAGAGATAGCATTACAGCTGGCATTTGGAAGATTATTTAAAGTATCATGTGACGAGTGCCACAAGTGTAAGGCCAACTTTTCGGTGTTGCTAAAAGAGTTGGTGAAATTTCTGTCATCCCTTGCAGAAAATATAGAACCAGTTTCTTTGAATCCAGTATGCTGATAATGCACCATGGCATTTTCTTAAAAATTGTGAATATTTGACATTAAACAAAATTGATCTCAAATGGGTCACACAAAAAATATGGGTTAATGAAGCAAAACTGATGGTCATGAGGATCTTCTTATAATGCACTCCAAAATAGAAAAGAAATGAAGTTCTATTGTGGCCCACCACTTCAGAGAGCAAATTAAAAAAAGAAACACATTTTCTCTAAAACAGCAAGTTTTTCAGTCTTGCAGATGTGCACACACCTGGGTGTGCACACACACACACACACGCACTCACAACATATGCACACAAGCATGAGCATTATGTTTCTGTTATTCCCCAGAGGTTGTTGGATTTCATAACAAGAAGATTTTCAAGTGGGTTTATTTTATAAAACTTGTATACAGATGTGATTAAGCCTAATATTTATTGGGCTCTTTGGCCATGAAGGAAACTTATAGAAATGGTTCTCAGTGAACCAACGCAAAATTAAAGACACAAAATGAATTTGGTAGTTTTGTCAGGCCATCATCGCATGGCCTTATCTGGTGGTGATTCTGATGGAGGAAGGGACAGAGAGCAGGCATGGTGCACAACTAAATTCAGGTGTAGTTGTCCATAGAAATTTGCCCAAGTGGGACTTATATTTGGCCTCAAACACATGTACACAAATAAACCAGAAATGTATAACAATTGCTATGTTTAATAAACTGATTAGAATGTGAGGAAAAGAGATACATGGGTGGCTCAGTCAGTTAAGCATCTGCCTTGTGCCCAGGTCATGATCCCAGGGTCCTGGGATCGAGTCCTGCATTGGTCTCGTTGCTCATCGGAAAGCCTGCTTCTCCCTCTGTCTGCAGCTCCCCCAGCTTGTGCTTTCTCTCTCTCTCTGACAAATAAAAAAATAAAATCTTTAAAGATAAAATAAAATAAAATAAAATAAAATGTGAGGAAAAGATGGAGTTGATTTTAATTTGTTTTCTCACCCTTGCCTTGAAAGATCATCTGGAATCCATGCTCTCATTGAAAATCTTCACTCAAAAGTCTGGCTGCAAGTTATCTCCCTTCTGCTGACTCACTCACTCAACAATAGTTCCCTGAGTGTGCCCTATGTGCTGGTCACTGCACATGGTACATGATGGCATGATGGTGGGCTGGCACGTGTGATCCCGCCTCAGGGAGCTTACACTTTTCTGAGCTGTTCATTTGGCAGCATGATATTTGCTCATATTCGGATGCTTGCTTCTGTATTTCCATATTTACAAAGCCTCAAGGAGGAGGTATGCAACCAAAATAAGTTGTTCTTTAATAAAGCTTTTTTTAAAAATGAAATTTGTTACCAAAAAGAATCCACACAGCATTTGAGAAATATGACTTATCCCATTTTTGATCTATTGTTGGATGAGTAGATGTATGTCCCCTCATGATCACTCCCCCTACCTTTTTTTTCCATCAGAACTGGTCCAGAGAGTTAGGACTTACTAAAAGAATCAATGTCAAAGAAGAAAGGTGTATCACAATTAGGGTTACTTTAAGTAATGCACTATAGGTGTTATTCCAAACAAGAAGTTTCAAAACTCCATGGCACAACAGTAAGTGAGAATATGAAGCAACCCAGTATTTGTCCTCTGCCCCAGTGGCTTAGTTTATGGCTCTGTGCTCATTGCCTTCAGGGTAAAAATGTGACAGGACTAAAGGAAAAATAACTCTTGCCTGGCATCTGCTTCCAAAAGCCTGATCCCTTAGGGAAATACTGAGGGCTCCAGCAGAGAGAATGTTTGGGGGAAAACAGAAGCAGAGCTTCCTACTTCCCTTGGGGTTTCTAACATTTCCCAGGTTTAAGGCAGGGAAGGCACATGGAATGAGATGAAGGGATGGTGATGAGACCAGAGGGGTGGGTGGGACAGGGAGAGAACATGCTGGATTCCGTGAGGACTGAGGACCACCTCAACAAAGGCCACTATGGGAGGCTCAGTTCAAGTGTCCAAGCACTGGGTGTGACTCAGAGATCTAGTAACCAATTTGTAGGGGTAGCACTCATTTGAGCCTCCTTTCCCTGCCAGCATGCTAGTTGGACTAGGCGTGGTTATGCTGCGGTAACAAGCAGTCCCAAAGCTCACTGGAGCTTTCTGTCTGACTCACAGTGTTTGCTGTTGTGCACTGGCTGGGAGCTCTGCCCTATCATAATGTTTGTCTTCTCTAAGAGAACCCAGGGCAATCATACAGTTACTGTCTGGGCCCAGGCCAAAGGGAAACAGATTGTGACAAAGCCCCAAATCACTCCTAAAACATCTGTCTAGATGTAACAGCTGTTACTTTTGCTCCATTTTCATTGGCCAACATACATCATGTGCTAGGCCTGGTTGCAGTGGTGAACCCAGGGAGGGGAAAAGGGGGAAATGGGTCAGTGACTCTTCACACCGTCTACCACGTGTGCTCTGTACAGCAAGCAAGCCCTCTATGGTACCAAGAACAAGAGCGAGAGCCCTGGACCCCTGGCAGGTCTGCCTGTGTGGGTGAGTTTGTGTGAGGAGGTGGGACCGTGGTGGCGGCATCTGGGTGTGCAGGTGACCAGAACCAGCCCGAAGTTAGCCCAAGCTAGAGAAGGGCTTCTCTGGTTCCTGACACCAACCTGGGATAGCAGCCTCATTAGTAACAAGCAGATACGCTTCCCAAAGTGACAATGAATTTTGTTTTTGTTTTTGTGTTCCCAATTCACTCAATTGAATTAGCTAAAATAAACCAGAAAAAATACAATTAGCGTTCTTATCTGAGAAGTGACAGGAGTCAAATTTGCTTGAAACATTATCAAAACTGACACATTGCCTAGAACTGACTGTTAGTCCTCACAACGCCTTGGTTTTTTTTTTTTTTTTATTAATTAATGAATTTGCTAGAAACTGAAGTTTGAGAAACATCTAAACAAGCTTATTACTCTTAGTCATAAAGAATTTTCTTCCTATGCCAGTGTTTAATCTTTGCTTTTCGAGTTGATCTAGGCAAGATTGAGAAATTTAAACTTAATCAATGTGACTTTGGGGATAATGAATGATGATGCATGTTGCAAACTTTCATTGACTATGTTGCCTGTACCATTTGTATTTTTAGGAGAGATGATAAATGCCAGAAGATAATTATCTCCCACTTGGTTAAACTTTGGGGTTTATCAGTTGAATCTAGGAAGTCACCTTCAGAAACTCACCTACCCTTACTTCATTTCTATTACCCTGTCTGGTCGATCCATCATCCAGGCTTTTATATTTTTTCTTATTGCTTTGTAGGAGCTCTTTCTGTATTGAGAATACTGATAACATGATGGATATCTGTTGCACACAGTGACTGCGAAAATAAATAAAACATAATGTTTACATCTTAAGAAGGTTGTCCCAAGACAGCGGACCACTCCAGACTGTCCCGCTTTGAGTCATCCCAGTTGTCTGCCTGAAATCATTCTACCCTCCCCTGAAACCTTGCTCTGCAAACCATTCATTCTTCTCAGTGTGTCCCTTCCTTTGGGCAGACTTTCTCCTCACCTTCTCCAGGCTGCCCACCACCCTCCCTGTCTGTAGCACCCGGGCTGCACCCTCCTTTGGGGCACTAACCCCAGACCCCCTTGTGTGATTATCCTGGTGCCTTTTCTATGCATTTCTCCACTCCAGGGACCAGGTCTTGTGCTTCCTCCCTGTCCTCACAACGCCCGAGACACTCATGTGGCTACAGGCCATGTATTCCCACAGGGGACTGAAGTCTAGATCACGATTTCCTTTCCTCCATATTTGCTGGGTCCAGCAACAGTTCTCAGTACTTGTCAATGGATCAAGTGGAAGTTGTGAGGAATGGCAGAGGACAGACCTATGCATGGTGACTCAACTTGTCACCGAAGGAAAAGAACAAGAATGTTCCACATCGTGCTCACATTCTGCACAATAGGCTAGTATCCAGAGGCTTTCTTAGGGTCCCTCAGAAAAGCTAAATACCACAGTGGTAGTATCAGAGAGCTGGAGCGGTCCTTACTGAGTTTCTGTTACTTGCAACAAAGCATCTTGCATAACACTGTGATGATTTTTTAGTAATTTCCTTATAAGGGCAGAGTAGAGGGGCCACACAATTTAAAGCCATTGTTAATTTTTTTTCCTCTCTTAATGTAAAAATCTGATGAAAAGATTCTCATCCCATTAAGCATTTTTTCCTATGGAAGTTTATTAGTTGTACCATTAATAAATTTTATTGATTATGATTTTTGAATATTCGAGTTGTTTCTGAATTCCTTAATATTTTAGACAATGTGATAATGAACAATCTTATTTGTACACCTTTGAGCAACACTCTTGATCACTGGGTGGAATTGGGACCAAAAGTGGGATCAAAAGTGGAATTGGGACCAAAAGGCATTTTCATCATCACACACTGATAAATTGTGGGGTGAGCAGGGTTGACAAACCCTGCTCACCCCACAATAGTGCCTTGGGGCTTACTTTCCCACACCCCAGTGAGCACTATTTTCTCACCAGGGTCTCTGGAACCAGATGGCAACATTTCAGTCCTGGGTCCTCTATCTGCCTGGGACAGGACCAGCCATGTGACTTCAGGCATATCACTCACTCAACCTCACCAGCCCCCGTCCCCTCATCTGTGAAGTGGGAATGGAGTGTTCACATCGCCTTCTCTCTGCTGTATACCCTGCCTTCACATGCTTTCCATAACCTACCCACTTTGCCTATCAGAAAATAAGGCAGTGTGCGTGCCTTCTGCCTCTGTTCTACTAGGCATCCTACAGATACATACACAGTACTATTTGAGAGCATTTGAAAAACAACTGCCGCAAAATCTGTCCTGCAGAAATTTCATGCACCTTAAAATTCTAAGCCTGGAAATGATGACGTGAACACTGCCTGTTGTTAAAACACAGTGTGCAATATCCCAAGGCTTAAAAAACAGCTCCAGAAGCAGAAATTTCATAAAAGGAAGAAGGATATTTGAAAACAGAACTGATTCAAAGTTTTATAATCAAATAGGTGAAGGGGATTAAGAGTATATTTATCATAATGAACACTGAGTAATGATGTCTAAGAATCGTTGAATCACTATACTGTACACTTGAAGGTAACAGAACACTGCCTGTTCACTATACTAGAATTAAAATTAAAAACTCAATTAAAAAATATTGGGGATGGGATGGTTGGAAAACATCAGTTCTGTTAAGGTAAATTGGGTAGATTAAATTCAGGTCAATATATATCCTAGTTATCCTGAATTTCTAGACACAGAGAGTGGTCCAAAAGGTGAGCATCTTCTACTGTTCTGAGTTTTAAATCAGGCAAGCTGTGAACATTTGGATGGAGGGACACTCCGAGACAAAGTGCTTCTTAGCAGACTTTCTATCTGACGTGAAGATGAATTTTTTAGAAGTGTACTTAAATCTACTGGGGAGAAAGATTTTGAAAATATTCTGTCTTCCTTGTTTTATTTTAGCGAGCATAAATGTTTATTCATGACTTCAATATGCATAACTATTTTTCTCATGGAATCTTAAGATTTTTAAATATAATATTCCCTATTCTAGATCTTTAAAAAATGTAAACTTTCTAGTTGGCAAAGAAATGTTAAGATAAACATTAGCATACACAAACACATGGTACTTCTAAGACTTATTTATAAGTGTTAAATACTGTGATCTTAAATAAGTGGAAGAAGGTCTCTGTGGTTGAGTTTTCCCATCTGTATAATGGGCTAGTAATCACAGTTGCACTATCTCAGAGTGTTCCCGTGAAAATAAAACAAGTTTATACTATATCCCACTTCACTGATCCAAAGACACACCATCTTCCACATATTTACATATCTGAAATCCAGGTATACCTCATAACTGAAGGAATTTATGTTCATTGGTTTTTAAAATATATTTTTAATACATTTTTCTTTTTATTAACCATTCATTGACAATACTTGTACTGATAATGCAATCCAGAATAATGTTCTAAAATACTCTATGCCTTATGGTCACGGGAAATTAGTTTTTAACATTAATTCACTATCATATAATGAATAGGTATCTTTTTATTTTTTATTTAGAATGAAGAAAATTTATTTTTATTTTTATTTTTTTCAGCAAATGAGATGATGTTTTTATTTAGCGTGTGTGTGTGTGTTTTAATTTATTTTATTTTTTATTAACATATAATGTATTATTTGCCCCAGGGGTATAGGTCTGTGAATCATCAATCTTACACAATTCAGTGCTCAACATAGCACATACCTTCCCCAATGTCCATTACCCTGTTACCCCATTCCTCCCACCCTTCTCCCCCGAACCAAGCCCTCAGTTTGTTTCCTGAGATTAAGATTCTCTTATGGTTTGTTGCCCTCTTTGGTTTCATCTTCTTTCATTTTTCTCTCCCTTCCCCTATGACCTTCTGTCTTGTTTCTCAAATTCCACCTATCAGTGAGATCATCTGATAATTGTCTTCCTCTAACTGACTTATTTCACTTAGCATAATACCTTCTAGTTCCATCCATGTTGTTATAAATGGGAAGATTTCAGGGTTTTTTGATGGTTGCATAGTATTCCATTGTCTATATATACCACACCTTTATCCATTCATCTGTTGATGGACATCCAGGTTCTTTTCATAGTTTGGCTGTTGTGGACATTGCTGCTATAAACATTGGGGTGCATATGCCCCTTCAGATCTTTATCTTTAGGGTAAATACCCAGCAGTGTGATTGCTGGGTCTTAGGGTAGCTCTATTTTCAACTTTTTGAGGAACCTCCATACTGTTTTCCAGAATGGCTGCACCAGCTTGCATTCCCACCAACATTGTAGGAGGGTTACCCATTCTCTGCATCCTCACCAGCATCTGTTGTTTCCTGACTTGTTAATTTTAGCCGTTCTGACAGACATTTTTTGCAAAGAAGACATCCAGATGGCCAAAAGACACATGAAAAAGTGCTTAACATCACTCGACATCAGGGAAATACAAATCAAAACCACAGTAAGATACCACCTCACTGTTGATAAGATTCAGCGTTCTGTTATTCCTGCACCTTGAAAAATGTCAAAATTTCCCCAACAACAGCAAAAAAGCTCTATCAAAAAACTTGCAGAATAGACATCAGCACTTAGAAAACGATCCTGAAGGCAATAGTAGAGCACTCTTAATTCCCAGGAAACAGATGATTGAAGGGAGAAGGAAGTGACTGGGTAGAGCCAGGTGTGTTTTGCAAAGTTCTAGAAGCAGGAATCAAAAAAAGACAAGTTCTGTATAATTTGCAAAGTCAGCTTCAAAGCCCAGGGTAGGGACTGGTAGTCCCTTTATAGACTCCCTCAAAAAAGACTGAACCACCAACGTTCTTATTGGCTCAGTAGATATTGTAAAGAAACAATGACTTGGTCGTTAATGATTTAGTCAAGCAGTTGAGACTGTATGTGAAGTTTAGTAAAAACTTAATCATTTCATTTTGTTCACAAATGAACAAATGAAGAGTAATTCATGGTACACCTCTATGCCTAAGTAAATCTAAAAGGAAATCTTTTTTACTAAGTATAAAAGAGAAATTCTAAGTGATCAGGAAGCATTATGACAGAGTTTAATTGGCAACATTTTTTTTTCTTGGTGTTCCATAAAGAAGAGTTGCCTCTTGTAATTACTGGTGACTTCGTTTTGATGAAACACAGTGTGAGTGAGGTTCAAATAGTATCTGGACATAGCAATTGTGAGTTAAGTTTTTCTATTATTTTTCCTGGGTGATAGGATTGTGGATATTTAACTACTATTTTTTTCTGGATCTTTTCTTGTTTTCTAAATTGTCTACCTTGAATATATTTTTTAATTGAAAAAAATTTTTTAAATAAATAAAAATGTTTTTAGACATGCAAATGCTCCTGAGAGGGTGACTCCCCCCCCCCATAGTCACTGCCTCCTCAAAGTTGATGAGTCAGACAAGAGCCCTGCAAGGAGCATGGAGAAGGGCGTGGCCTGGCCCTCCCAATCCTGACTTCTGGTAGACCAGCATGAGCAGCATGAGTGGCAGAGCTGACCAGTCTATTCATAGGCAAAAGGAGGTCAGCTGAGATGGTCTATAACATCACTCTCTGCTCTGACACCTAGCCCACAGTCCCCCACAGCTGCTAGAGTTCTTTCTCCACACCCTGCCCCATCTCTCTGAGGCAGCACAGCCCAATAGAAACAGAATGAGGGCCACATTTGTGATTATAAATGCTCTACTAACCACATTAGAAACATACAAAGATGGATTGAAGTTAGTTTTAATAAGGTATCATTCATGGATAAAAAGGTACAGCATAAAGAATATAGTCAATGGTATTGTAATAGTGTTGTATGGTGACAAATGGTGGCCACACTTGTGAACACAGCATAATACAGAGTTGTCCAGTCACCATGTTCTGCACCTGAAACTAATGTCACATTGTGGTCAACTCTACTTTAGTTAAAAGAGTAGTATATCTTAGTAACAGAATATATCCAATATATTATTTCAACATGGGATAACAACTATTTATTCCATGCCTTGACAGAGCCCTGAGCTAAGTACTGGAGGGGACAGCTCCTGTCCCCATTGGGATCAGTTTGTCAGAACGTTTAATTAATGCATTTTTTATTCTAAACTGACACAGACGAGATAGACTGACCCTATCACATTTCTTTTAGATCCAATTTATTATGTTCATTAAGTTCCCTTGATTTCTTTCAGCCTATGACCAATTTTCAAAGCTCTTACAAACTTGTTACTCAGGGTTCCATTTATAAACCCATTCATTTTTTTTAAAGTATAAATAAGACTATAAAGGAGCTTTCAGCTTTCATTCTACCAATACTTTTCCAGAGCCAGTCCAACAAAGAATAAAAAAAAAATCTTCGTGAAATAATTTGGAGAACACTTGCTCAAGAGTATGTCCTCCCTCAGCTACAGCTTGTCCAAAATTCCCACTCTTAGAGCCTTTCTTCTAGTTGAACGTTATCTTTACAACTGCTTATTTTTTAAGTACCTACTTTTTGCTAGGTGTTGTGGAATATAGCAAGAAAATGCCCCCTATCTTTCTGCAGTGCAATGAGTGGTCTGATATATCTTCAGCCCCTATTCTAAGGAATTTGGACCTTCATCCCAATAGGTGAGGCACTGCTTACTTTCCCATAGCCATTTGGAATGCAAAAGACAACTTATGGTGGCATAACAACATATATAACACGGATGTAAGGCTACAGAAACTCTAGAGAAGGAGCTGGTGAGAGAAGCCTTCCTAGATGCAAGTAGAAGGCTTCACACTGCCCAGCCAAAGCAGTAAGGGACCTGGAACAGAATCAAGAAGCCTAGTGGGGCACCACAGAAAATCGTGTAGACAATAATAACATAGATATATAGGATACTACTGGTGGGGGCTCCTGTGGGAGGAGGGGAAATAGGATGGAGGAGGCAATATGTGGGGATACAAAATAACATATTTGGATGCAATCTTGCTCAACCACAGCTTCTGCTCTGATTGGCTGACCCAGCGATGACGGATATTGACCACAAGCCAGGCTGGATCACCTAGTTCACTGGGGATGTTGGGATGCGTGGTTTTCTATCCCTTTGGAAGGGACCAGCTGTGATGCAAGGCAGTGAAGACTGTGGGTAAGAAGCAGGGGAAAGGCAACAAGTAGGGAACTAATGGGCTCCATGAGTTTCTCTTGAAGTCTCCGTGTTTATTTTGAAACTCTGCTAGGAACCAAAGCGACAGCAAGTTTTAGCATATTCATTACTTTGCCACCCATAACAGTAACAGATCCCCCTCTGGGACTTGATAGAGCTCAGTATCCAGAAGGAGCATGTCTTTTAAAATAGGGAAATCTTGATGGAGAGAAGGAGCTCAGGAATCATTTAAAGTATTTGGTCCCAGGTAGGCTAACAAAAAGTGGCCACATGGACAGACGAGTGAAGGCATGAATGTTCAGAAGGTGTCCACCAGAACACATGACCTTGAAGACCACAGGCCACCATCCTCCTAAATGCCTCAGTTTTTTGTGGGCCCTTGGGATGCAGCAGAACCTCTGAGGACATTTTATCATAAAGAATTTCAAGTGCACACACATACACCCACAGGCACACACTCACACAGAGAAACAGCAAAATAAATCCTTTATGTCTTCATAGCCATAATCAACATTTTGTCAATCCTACTTCTACATTCTCTGCTTCCCTGAAGTTTTGGGGTGGTTTTTTTTTGTTGTTAAATTTTTAAACTTCCATTCCAGAGGTGCCTGGGTGGCTCAGTGGGTTTAGCCTCTGCCTTCGGCTCAGGTCATGATTCCAGGGTTCTGGGATCGAGCCCCGTATCGGGCTCTCTCCTCAGCGGGGAGCCTGCTTCCCCACCCCCACCCCGCCTCTCTGCCTACTTATAATCTCTTTCTGTCAAATAAATAAATAAAATCTTTAAAAAATTATAAAAAACACAATAAACTTCCATTCTAGTAGAGACAACATACAGTGTTATATTAATTTGGGGTGTACAATATAATGATTCAACAATTCTATACATTACTCAGTGCTCATCATTCCCTGAAGTTTTTCGATGCAAACTTCAGACACTGTGTTATTTCACCTGTAAATACCTTAGTGCATTAGCTCTGTTAAGGTCTCCATAAGAATCATAATCTCATTATATTATCACACCAAACAGAATTCACAGAGATTCCTTAATGTTGTCTGGCATATTATAAGTTTCCAGCTGTCTTTTTACAGTGGATTTCCTTGAATCGGGATCCAAATGAAGTCCAGCAATTGTCTTGTCATTGTGTCTCTGATTTCTCTTTCATTCAACATTTTTTTCTCCTATACCATTGATTCGTTGGCAAAAAATTTCCTTTTTCCTGTAGAACCCAATATCCTCACAATAAATTTCTTTCCTGCTTCAGGCAGCCAGAGTGGACGTCAGCTGATTACAGCTAAGGATCGTGCCTGAAACACAAGCCTCGCAGCAGTCCCAGTTTTACAGAGGAGGAAAGGGAGGTTCACCAGGGTCAAGTAACTTGCTAAGTTTTCAAAGCTGGCGACGGTCGCAGCTGGAATTGGAATTGAAGCTCTCGGACTCAACGCTCGATGTCATCATCATGCTTTCCCAGGTCTGTCCGAACGCTAGCATTTTGTCGAATATTTTATACCCCTTTCCTCTGTCCCAAGCTCATTCCAGCCTCCTAGGAATCCAGAACACCTGGGTTCTCACTGCCAGCAACCGTCTCTGCTCAGCTCAACAAGTGTTGGCTTTATTACAGCCCATTACACTTCCTTCCAGAAAACAGGTGTGAATGGGGGTAAACCTAAATGTCTTTTACATATGTCTCTTGATCCTAAATGCACTAGGACAGTGGTTCTCGAAGGGGACTGCACCCTGGAGCAGCAGCAGCAGCAGCAGCACCTGGGAATTTACTAGAAGCCCCATCCTAGACCTACTGAAACAGAAACTCTGGCATTGGTGGCGCCCGGCCATCTGTGTTTTAAGAAGTCTTCTAGGTGATTCTGGCACCTGTTCAAATTTGAGAACAAATGCACCGACCCTTACCACCTGTGTATCCCCATAACACCATGTTAACAATGAAAAGTCCAAAATTGCTGCTCTTGTCTGGCTCATGCAGTACCTATAATCCTGAGTGTAGAATGTCCTCTCTTCAGGGGCTGGATATTCTCTTTCTACTGTTGAGTTCAATATTGGACTTTTTGGTATTTAAGGAAATATTCTTATTTTTTAAGTGTCATCATGGAACCTCCTATTCCTTAGGTTAAAATCACAGTAGTGAATGAAAGTCTACATTTTTCCACACTAAAACCTTGTTTTTCCCATGGGACAGCAGTGTGTTAGAGCTATCACTGGACACGATGCTTCCAGGCAAATGACTCAAGACTATGTTCAAATCTGCAGAAACTCCCAAACACTGAGGAGTGTCTGAAGACACTGGCTGGCCGCAGGCTGCCTGCCCTGAGCAGGGCCTCTGGCTCCCTTCATCCTTGGAGCTGATGAGTGAAGGGATAAGGATAAGACTCACAAAGCTTGGTGAACCCATATGGGTCATAGGGAGAAGATTAAAAACTCAGTCAAGTCTCTAAAAACCATTCGTGAAAATTTCCATGTTCTGTTTTTGGTGTCTGTGATAAGCCCCACTTGCCTTGACCTTATTTCCTTACACTTAACCATTCAGCTGAAATTCCCCTCACTGGAGTCTCGCCATCTCACTCAAGATGGATGAGAGGGGACCCTTGGCTCACTGTCCCCACTGGCCTCTGATGCACGATCCCAGTGGGGTAGCACCTGATCCCCAGCCTCCGGGGGTCTGACCCATCTCGGGCATCGGACATCACTGGTGGGTCCCCAGTGTTGTGCCTGTTCCCTACTCAGCCTGAGCATTCACATTTGAAGCCCTGTCAGAAGACAAAGATGAATGGCAGGGCCATTCTTTGCAAAGCACCATCTGTTTTTCCTCTCCTGGAACCAGCTCTACGTTCTCTCCTCATCTTCATTCCTTTCTAGGGCAGAGTGATACTTGAAGGATTCTTTAACACTTTCCTTTTTAAACTATTCATAGATACCCTCCTCACCCTTTGCAACTTTCTGGACCATATTGAATTTCCCAGCAGTGAGAGACAGGTTGATCTTACTAGACTATGTCAAGTCACAGCTGTACTACACACACACACACACACACATACACACACACACAGAATACATCTACATTTGCTTCTCCATTCCAGTGTTTTCTCTTCAGAAAGTGAGTGAAATAGCCCCATGGCAACTAAAACCACCAACACCAATTTCACATGGCAACCCATTGGAAAGTTCTGGAAAGAGTTTGCCCTACAACGTTTGGACTTCATATTTATAGTTTGTGTCGGGTCATGTGTTATCCCAGACATCACTCCCGTTCATGAAGTGAGAAGTGAATAGGTCTCTAGTGTTAGAAAAACAAGCTTCTGTTTACTCAGAACCAGTTATCTGAACCCAAACCCTCTTTCTTGGAGCCTAGAGTCTTGAGCCGGCCTGAGACCACACTCTTTATGCAGTAAATAGGCAGGCAGCTCATGTACCAAGGTGCTTGGCCTCAGAGAACAATCCGAGAAAACCCTTTAATCTACTACCTTCACCGGGTTTCTCCATTTCTTTCAGGGCTGCCACGGGCTCTTAACATGATATAAGAAGGCGCCCAAGGATCACCTATTCCACACAGCGTGAGAACATTTCAGAGGTTTGTGCTCTCCCATCAATCTCCCTTTTCCTTTGGCTCTTTCTCACCAGGCTCCAGGATGAAAAATGAGAACATTCCGATCTTGCATATTAATCCATAACTAATTATCATTAGATCAGTTTTCACTTCTTCCCAGCCCAAACGTCAAAGGCAAAGGTCTTCATTTCCTAGTTCCAGAAGGCCTGTAGCTAGGGCAAAAATGTGGACCAGAAGATTCAGGGATGGGGGCACCTGGGTGGCTCAGTGGGTTAAAGCCTCTGCCTTCGGCTCAGGTCATGATCCCAGGGTCCTGGGATCAAGCCCCGCATCAGGCTCCCTACAGGGAGCCTGCTTCCCCCTCTCTGTCTGCCTCTCTGCCTACTTGTAATCTCCATCTGTCAAATAAATAAAATCTTAAAAAAAAAAAAAAAAGAAGATTCAGGGATGGACCGACTTCAACTGGCACCAAAGCTATAGAAGTATAAAGGCTTTTTGGCTACTGAAAGTAATGAACTCCAGCCTTGTCGCCAGAGCTGCCTGCAAATGTGAATATTGTTGATGTTCCCTGAACCACGGAAAAATGCCCACGGGGAAGCAGAATCACTCTGAATGTGAGACCACATAAAAGCCACACACTGAGCGCATAGTGCTGCCAAATTCCACATCTGGGAGAGACTCTGGAGGGAACCTGTGAGGACCACAAACTCTTCAAATCATGGGTGAGGAAACCGAGTTTGTAGTGGCAATAGGACAATATTCCATCATCTCCTCAGTTTGCTGGCTTTCCAGATGAAATCACTTTCCTTGCCCCAACCTCTTGCCTCTTAATTTACTGGTCTATCATGTAGTAACAGATGAGCTCGGACTTGATAATTTGGCAAGTCAGCTAGAACCAACTGCCAACCAGGTGGCCAGCCAGACCTGCCCCAGAGATTTTTCAGGTATGTCCCAGCAGTGGCCAGGACAATTTGTTGGGGGACATCCCCCTTTGACCTCCTGGAGTGGGACTAGCTTCCCCTGCACCTGGCTGTTGGGGCAAGGAATAGACAAACCTCTACAAGTCAACAGTAGGCTAAGTCTTTCCAGCATTAGAACCAGGAACTCCCTTTCCCTTTGTTTGGGCTTTTCCTTCAAAAGAAGCCACTTTATTTGCCTTTGTCAGGGGTGCCCTTTGGGAGAGGCAAATAGTTGTGAGACTTCTACCCAATTTGTTTGTGGACCAGTTCATTCGCATTTGATTTGTTTGTTGCCACAGCTCGTGGTATCTTAGGACAGAACCAGCCATGTTAGATTTGCTTTGTAAAAGGCTTTGAATGTTCACTCCACAAATATTAGTGACTCTTAGCTTTCCTCCAAATAGGTGGTTTGGTTCTCTTCATTTGTCTAGGAAGCTGTCTGGTTCAGGTGGTAAAGCTCTGACTTATGGGGGAAAATCAGAAACTAAGAAGCCACACACCTCCCAGCCTGAGCCTTCTATCCCCTCGTCCATCTGGGGATCATGCTCACCATTTTGTCATCACAGGGCTGGACAGAAAGTACATGAATAAAGGCCAGGGGTTCTGAGCTCTGTTGTTGTGTTTTGGTGCTGAGAGAAAAGTTCAAGATGATCCAAATCAAGTATATTAAGCTCTTCCAAGAGGCATATAAAGTCTCAAGAGTCAGAGTAGATGTATATGTTGGAGGACTTAGACCTAGGGTCTGAGATGGGACAACCTAAGGCTGAGCCGCCATTCTGCTGCTCACCAATGTTGACCTTGGGCCGCCATATTACCTCTAAAGGTGATACCTCATTGGTAAAATGAAGATCATAGCACCCAATTCACTGAAATTCTATGACAATGTAAATGTTTAATGTAGTTATTATCACATATATGCCCTCATAAATCTTAAAACAGTATTACTATTATGACGTAGTTAATAACAATAGTTATAATATCAGAGAAATCATTCAGGGTGTTTTGGATTCAAAATTTAAATTTTTTAAAAAGATTTTATTTGTTTATTTGAGACAGAGAACATGAGAGGGAGTAGTGGGAGAGGGAGAAGCAGGCTCCTCACTGAGTGGGGAGCCTGATGTGGGGTTCGATCCCAGGACCCTGGGATCATGACATGAGCTGAAGGCAGATGCTTAATGACTGAGCCACCTAGGCATCCCCAAATTTAAATTTCTTAAAAAACTCTTAGGCACTTAGAAACATGAAAGGAGAAAGAACAATTCTATGTCATCATAGGACCCTCACTTTTGAGACTCATCTTATCTAAAGGAAATATCAAAACTATATTTATTACTGAAAGTGACTTTGTCAATTCTCTCTATTGGTTCATGAAAATTCTTTGAGTGAAAAATACGTCCTGAGTCCCGCTTGCTCCCTTTCTAGCCTGGTCTCCCTTGTGGCATCAGAGTCCTGACACAAGGCACCAAGAGGGCTCTCCTACACTGCGTGTCAGACAGCGGGGACCTCATGTACCATCCCTGCACTTGCCTGTCATCCTGGAAAATGGGATTCCCTGAATTTCCACTCCTCTTTGTTTGCTTGTCATAGCCAGCATTACTGTGACTGCCTGCATTGTGGCTCTAGACCAGAAATGTTCTAGAGAGTGAGGTTCGGGACCTCTCTGTTGGGATAAGGGGTGAGGAATGGATGCAGAGAAGGACAGGGGAGTGGGTGGGGAGAAAAAAGGAGAAAAAGAAAGAATTTCTCCTCTTTTTCATATCAGAAAAGGATTTGCTTGTGATCCTGAGTTTTGAAGGGTTTTGTTTGTTTATGTTGGTGGGGTGCAGATGAGACCACTTGTGTTTGGGAGAAGGCAGCTATTAGTGTGTAAACTACAGATTCTAGAAAAGCAAGGGCAGAGGCCCTTTGAGGTGGAGCATCAGAAAAGAGTATGAGGGTGAGAAATGCCAAAAGTAAAAGTCCCCTTGATGTTTGACGATCCCATGTGACCCACGTGAAGCGAGGGCTCTCACAAAGCGAGAGACATGAGGTAGGACACGGAGGAAGGGAGGTTTACTGGCTTCAAAGGGAAGCCGCTAAGTTAATGTTACGTTTTGCTCTTTTGTTGATAAATTCTGTTCCAGTAGTGTTTGCAGCATGTAAGGATGGGTTCAGAACGGAGCTCTGTTTTGAGAAACCTCTATTTTCCAGAGCCAACAGACCTTAGAGAAGTCAGGACAGCAGACACAGACCTTGTACATCCGCTCACATCAAATGCATATACGTATGTCGTATACTTGCATACACGCACATTTTTTAATCCTTGAAAGATAACCAAATTACGGTTTTCAGGAATGGAATCCTTTTGTTTAAATAACTTTCCTTTCCTCATTCTTATCACAAAAGTATGAGTGTGAATTTTTCTTGAATGGATGGCAAGTCCCATTTCCCTCACGTTTGGTGGGACTCATGTGGGAAAAGAAGAGTCAAGGTCTTGGAAACCAGTATCCATGGTCCTGACTGCTAGGTATCCGGTTCATGATTCACCTCCCATGGTCAGTGTCCGTACCTGTGGCACGCCTAAGGGCTCTCCCGCAGCGCAAACAGCCTAAACTCTTCCTCAACACAAGTGTATTTCTTGCTCACACGGTCCAGTGCAGGTGTGACAGACTATCCCAGCAGCTGTTTTCCATGTGAGGTTTGGTGCTGTTCCGTCATGTCCCAAGTCAGGGAAAGAGAGACATAGTGAAGTGCGTTCACTGGAAGCGACATCACCACTTTGGCTCACACTTCACTGGCTTAAGTGGCCACATGACCTTGCCTAATCTCAAGGGAGGGAGGAATTACAGTTTCCAGAAGGAGAAATGGACAGAAGTAACCCTACCACAATATCTGAAAATGGAAAAGCAAAGACTATCACTGTCCTATCTAAACGGTCCTCTAAGTTGTCAATGTTGGCCGTTCTTCGTGGTTAGTCCATCTTAGCTTCTGGAACCACCTGTCTTGTTCCCTTACGCATCGTATGGTAGTTATCTAACTATCTAACAGATGGATGGCTCTTCCCTAGACAGTCAAATAATATACCTCAATTATATTCAAATTTTACCCACGTCAGCTAAATTTTTGACATAGCTTATTAGAAATTTAGAATTTTATAAACAGAGAAACTAGCCAAATGGTCCCAGAACTCTGAGGCTGTGTCCTCACTCGCAGCCTCACTGCTCTCAAGTACATAAGGGTTAGCCATTCCTCTGTTGAGCTAGGTTTGCTGAGAGTAATATCTTTGATATTATTCATTTTCACTTAAGAATTTTACCTACAATTTTTTTAAGCTGCAACCATTGGGCAATGCTTTCTGAATTATGACTTTAAGACGACCCTTTTCTAGTTAATTATAATTATTTTTTCTGTAAGAATATAATTACTTAAAATAGATACAATAACTATTGGGTAGTAAAATAATATCTTACTGATCCAAACATCATTTTCTCTGTAAGCTCAACTCTTTGAGAACCTTAAAGGAATTTGAAATAATAGGATGAGCAGTTTAAATAAACGTCACAAAATATATTTATGGTTACTTTTCCTCTAATCATAATAAATATCATATGGTTATTCAGGAATTCATTAAGCTGGGGATCGTATTGAATCCCTGCCTCCCAATGTAATAATAATAATAAAGAAGACAAAAGACCACAAGAAGTGAACCCAAGGATTTGAAAAACAGAACTTTCTAGAAGTTTGACCTCATCCACCTCCATGTCTTTGAGGAGCAAGGCAACACAATAAGAATATAGTTCACAGTGAGGCTCTCAAACCATTTGTTCCATAGTTTTTAAAAATGTAACTCCAATTGACACCAGCAAAACATTGTCAGGCGCCTAGGAGAGAATTTAACAAAAGATGTCCAAGGCTTAAGAGGAAAATTGTAAAACTATGCTGAAAAGTATATCAGAGAACACCTAAATAAATTCAGTATTTTTTACAGCAAAACCCCGGAAATAACCCAAATATCCAATGAAGAATAAGGGGTTATTACCTGATAGATATCAAGATACACAAAATGCATATGTCTGAGGACACAGCACTTTCACCCTGAGGTGCTGCACATCTGCCTGAGGAAACAGGAAAAAGAGGTTGACAGATTTATTGTTTTTAATAAAGAAAATATAAAAATGGTCATAGGAGGAGTGCCTGGGTGGCTCAGTCAGTTAAGCGTCTTTCACTCAGGTCATGATCGCAGGGTCCTGGGATGGAGCCCCAACTGGGTTCTCTGCTCAGTGGGGAGTCAGTTTCTCCCTCTCCCTCTCCCTCTCCCCCTGTGTGCATTAACACTCTCACATGCTTTCTGTCTCACAAAGAAATAAAATCTTTTAAAAAGATGGTTGCAGAAAAATGAATGAATGAATGAATGAATGAATAAATAAATAAGTAAATGGATATCTAGCTATCTATAACAACAGATACAATATGATTCCATTTATTTGAAATTCCAGAACAGACAAAACTAATGATATTTTGTTTAGGGATAGGATCGTATATAATAAAACCTATGAAGAAAGGTAAGAAAATGACTTATTCACACCAAATTCAAAAGAATGATCTACTTCTGAGAGAGGGTTAGAGATTTCAACCTGGGAAGGGCACACAGGGGGTTTCAGGGAAACTGGTATAATTCTACTTCTTAAGCTCATTCGTGAATATATGACTTTCATTTTATCATTTTATTATTTCATATCTCTTCATATCTCCTAGGTGTTGTGTGTGTGTATTTTTTAATGTATTTATGAAATATTTCATAGAATCACTGCCAATTTCCAGGGATTGTTTTGTATATGGAACATAGTGAATCCGTTGACTAATAGTAACTTTTAAAGCATGTGAATAAGACATACGATAAGATTTATTTTTACCTTCAGGGAACCTCCGGAATAAATGGATTATTTACAAAGACAACTGGCTTGAGACCTTTACTTCTGAGATTACAGAAATACTCCTCATCTCTTTAAAAAAGAAGTCTATTTGTTCTTTTAATTAAAAAAAATGTGTATTTCCTAGCATGGCACTTAGAAGTCACTCAATAAATATTTGTTGAACAAATGAGCAAATGGATGGAAATAAGCAAATCCTTCCGTGTTTTATAGTTATTTCTGTACCTGATGTCAGTTACCACCCACCCTGGCCCACCCACAGGTCTGCTATGAAATCCCATTTCCTTTGTGCTGGATTTTGCACTGGTCCTGAGTCAATGGAAGCCCAGATAGATAAAATGGAAAGTTCCCTCTCGACTGATGACTCAGAGTCTAGCCACTGTCTGCTGTCTTGACCTGGTGTCCAGTGTCCCTGGGATGAACCCAGCCTCAGGACATAGCACCAGACGTGCCCATTATTTCCACCTGCTGAGCACATTCCCTTTGCAGAGACCAGGGACTGCCCAGAGACATGGAAGGGGTAGCCTTATGGACCAGAAGGTGCCATTTCTTACAGGGATGCTGAGGTCGGGATGGCAGGCCCCTGGCACAAGTGAGAAGAGAGACCGAGTCTACTGTCTGGGGGTGCTGGCCTAGCAGAGGATGTGGGCTGGGGGTTGGGCTTCGATTTGAAGGCAGCCATGAGACTCCACGTTCCTAAGAAAATGAAACAGGTCTCTACAGAAACAAGAAGGAACACACAGGAAGAGTTGAAAAAATATGGAGAGTAAAATTTTATCATGACTTCTTGGCTCTTATGAAGCTAGGTGAACTGACAAGCCTTGAAAGATCAATAACTGAAGAGTAACATAAATCATAACAACCAGAAATTAATGCTAGCAACAGTACTTCCATGGTGTTTACCCCATGCCAGCCCTCTAAACATGATTCACTGAATTCTTGCCTATGACTCAGACATTCCTATTTTATAGCTGAGAAGACTGAGGCTAATTTTGCTGGGCCCGGTGTGGAATGATAACCCGAATCCAGGCAGAATGGCTCTGAAAGCCACAGTCTGCATTGATGTTCTCCAGTCTCTCAAAGGGTCTTCAGGTGCGTTTGGTTACTTGCAGACATTCCCTGACTAACTAATAAAACAAAAAACAAAAATTTTTTTCAGAAAGCTACACTGTTGTGCCACTTAGTAAGCTATCTCTATTGTGAGCAGTTGGACGGTCTGTCTGCCAGGGCCAGGATCCTGGATCCCTCGTAGTTGTCTGAGGACTTGAACTTACATGGCCAATAAACAGATCAGCCCCCGGAGACTGGACCCCTTTGCCTAGACCCAGTTTCCCTCCATCTTTATTACTTCTGTGTTCACTGTTCTAAGGAAATGACTCTGATGCTCAAAGCTTTGAAGTTTTCCCACAGTCATGTTCTTTAGAATACTAGTTCTAAAAGATGTTAAGTGTTCTGCAACACAAATGAACAAAAAGTTTTAAAAAACTGAGTAAAATATTCTGAGAGGTGTATCTGCCTATGCCCGGCATCTAGACCAGGGCTGGTGAAACACGGCCCTCGGCCCAGGTACAACCCGCCACCTGTTTTGTAAATAAAGTTTTATTGGCCCACAGCCATGCCCACTTGTTTACTTACGGCTGCTTGCATACTACTGGGTATGCAGTAGTATGCACCTACCCAGCAGACCTGGGTAGTTGGAACAGAGTCTGTGAGACCTGCAAAGTCCAAATTATTCACTCTCTGTTTCTTTAAAGAAAAAGTTTGCTGACTCCTGACCCGGGGGCTTGGAAAAATAGTCATCCTCACAGTATGATTCAAAAATGCCTTAAAAGCTTAGCAGCTCCAAAATCTCCCCTGCGTTTCTGGTACAAGGTGGTCATTTTCCCCTTTGGGCGTCACACATGTGGCTTTCTCTCCTAGCGACAGCAAGTGCGTATGCAGTTTTGTACACAGCACGGTTGGTCATGAGTTTACTCTACCCCAGATGCATTGTTTCCTGTACGAAAAACAATGCAATAAACAAAAAACGTGTGCGGCATCCTACCCTTGGCGGATGTGCGTAAACTTATTTTATTAGCAAAATGATACTTTTTTCTTCAAGTTATTCAGTGTCCCTCTGGTGGCTAGGATTAATTTCATGTAATAGAAATTAAGAGAACCACCCAAAAATAGAAAGAGAAAGGAAATAGTATTAATACTATTTCAAGAGGCAGATATTATTATTCCTATTTCTCAGAGAAGAAAACCAAGGCTCTGACAAGTTCAATAAAATGCCGCAAAACCACAGAGGTGAGCAAAGCAGCCGATGCCTGAGAAGCAAACCCCCTGAGAAGTCCTGAAGTAAAGAAGTCTGAGTAAGCTTTTTGTAACCCATCGCTACCTAGATTTTTTTTTTTTTTTTTTTTTTAAGATTCCATGTAAGGTCCCAGGATTTGGTGCTCTGAATATGCCCTTGGGAGATTGCTTCTCGTGGGGGGGAGGGGCTGTTCGGAGTGTCGTGGATCAGAGAGTGAAAACACGCCCATGGAGGAAGACGCACATAACTTTGGGGAGCTCTTGAAATTTGGTGGGAGAGGCCGGGATGTTGACATTACAGACATCAGGCAACAACTCGCCACCAGGAAAGGATTTTCCAGAAGCCAGTTTTCAGTTCCCTCCTCCGTAAACCCTCTGAGGTTATGGGGACAGTTACACGAGATCCTCTATTTCAGCCTGTATTGAATGACATATGATAGGCACCAGGGAAAGGGAGCTCATACTTCTATTTCGTGGTGTGAGGTAGACAAAGTAGGGAGTCCGAAAGAATCAGAAGCTCCGCGGAGAGAACAACAAGCCTTCCGTGCCTGGTTCCCCCACCTGCCCTTCCATGCTCAGTCTGAACCCCTCGCTCCATCAACAGCAGAGAATTGGCCGGTGGAACCGGGGCTCAGGAAGAGGAGGACAAGGGTATCTAACAAATGCATTTAAAATGAGCCAAATGCTACAATGTTTCATTGCTCCATTCCTCCTGGCCTCCTCCAGCTCTAAGCTGGGAGGGTTCGCCGTTCCTAACTGTAGGGGCAACCCAGCAGTGGAACTATTTTATTTTTTTTTCTTTAGTGGAGGAGGGGCAGGAGGGAAAGGGGAAAGTAGCACCCTTTCATTTTGGCCAAGGTCTTGTGAGGACACACCTGCATTCCTCACCCCCCACACCCAGCCCCCCAGGAGGGAGCTGCCTACCAGGCTGGAGGCTGGGACCCCAGGCCCCAATTCACCAGTCAGAAGGACCCAGACACTCAAGACTTAAAGGACTAGCCTTTTGTCACAGACCCATTTCTAAGCCTGTCCTATGAGGCTTACACACCAGATCCCTGCAGGTTTTGCCTTTGTCCACGGGTCTGCTAGGATTCTGGAGACATAGCTCTTGTGTGACAGAATCAGCCCTTGATCTAGGACAGGGGTCGGCAAACTTTTTCTGTAAAGGACCAGGGAGTAAATAGTTCAGGCTTTGCGGGCCATATGGTCTTTGTCCCAACTACCCAGCTCTGCCCCTGTAGCAAAAAAGTAGCCATAGATGATATGTAAACGCGGTTGAGTTTCAAGAAAACTTCGCTGCTGGATGCTGAAATTTGAATTTTAGCAATTTTCCTGTGTCAGTAAATTTTCTTCCCTCTCAACCCAAATCATTTAAAACTGTTAAATTCAGGAGTGTCTGGGTGACTCAGCTGGCTAAGTGTCTGCCTTCAGCTCAAGTCATGATCTCAGGGGGGAGTTGATTCTCCTTTTTTCTTGCATGCGCTCTTTCCCGCTCACTCTCTTGCTCTTGATCTCACTCTCTCTCAAATAAATAGATAAAATCTTTTAAAAAACCCTGTAAAACTCATTTTTAGCTTATGTGCCATTAAAAAAAAGTACACAGTGGGTAGGATTTGGTCCTTGGCTGCCGTTTGCAGAGCCCTGATCTTGTAGATCCTGGAATGTTCTGGACAAGAGACTTTGGACAAGACTTTTACCTTCTGTGAACATCAGAGAGCATACCGACCACCAGTGGGATAAAATGAGATAATGTTTATGAAATTGTTCTGCTAATGATAAGGTGTTTTTTATAAATTAATATTCATATCACCAAAGTAAGTCTTCCAGCAGAAATGTCAGTTCCAAAATAGACATGTAAATTGTCCAAGGATCATTAAAGGAGGACGATTTCAACCTCTGTGGGGAAAATACAGTTGAAGTGATCTTTTCCAAGTACTTTGTATTTTGTAGGGAATGAAAAACCACAACCAAAATGTGACTTGTGGTTCTGGTTGCTGGAGGTTTTTGCCACCACTTATATTGTTTTAAAAGTCATAAAAATCAACCACAAAGTATCTCATTTCTAAAATTATTATTTATTACCATTTAATTAGTTACACTGTTGGTCAAAGCTTTTCTTCCACAATTTCCCCCTTTTCTCTGGTTTTTCCCTTCCTTTAACAACACCTGATACAGGGCAATAGCTCCCCTGATGTCAACGAAAACCCAAGTTAAAGCAGAGCTTTCAGAGTGGGAATTATCTCCTAACCTCAGGCTGAAGATGGCCTGGGCTCTGGTGGGATGGGTGGAGTGGGGAGGAGAATAATACAAAAGGGTTTCTCAAGTTGGAACCTTCTAGACTTTCTGGCCGGAGGGTGGAGAGTCACTCATACTCTGGCTGCTGTGGGGGAAGGCCTGGGGTGTGGCTCGAAGAGCAGGGCTTTACCAGTGTCAACGGAGGACAGGCTCTTGGCCCAGAGGTAGGACTCTCCTTTTCTTTTCTTTTTTTTAAAAGATTTTATTTATTTATTTGACACACAGAGAGAGAGAGATCACAAGCAGGCAGAGAGGCAGGCAGAGAGAGAGGAAGGGAAGCAAGTGCGGGGCTCGATCCCAGGACCCTGAAATCATGACCTGAGCCGAAGGCAGAGGCTTAACCCACTGAGCCACCCAGGCACCCCTGGGACTCTCCTTTTCAAAGGCAGGTTCCCAGCGAGCACTCAGGGGCCATGGCTTCACGGAAACCCAAAACACTTGGATGCAGTGGAAGCAAAAACGGGTGACAGCTGTGGCCAGGCACAGAGACAAGAGAAAGTGAGGGAGGAGGGAAGGGGAGGCTAAGGACGTGTGGGGGCTTTATTTTATTTTACATTTTAAATTTTTTAATTTTTCATTTTCTTTCATTTCTTTCATTTACTTTCATTTTAATTGTAGTCCTTTTTATTTTTGCTTTTGCTTTTAATTTAATTTTTTATTATTTTATTCTCTTAAAAATGAAAATTGTAGAAATCGACATCATGGATGACTGAGGAAAAGATTTGATCTTATGGAATTACCCAAGGTTGTAGCATTAAATTGACAACTCAGAATCTACCCTAGGCACAAGAGAAAGTGTGGAGGGGTGGGGGAAGAAGGAAAAGAGAGGAAAGGAGGCAGGGAGAGGAGGGAGGGAAAGACAGAAAATAACTGAAGGGGAGAAGACCCTCCTGCCATCTGCCATTTCCCTCATTGACACAGCCCCTGGGGTGACATCGGTGTGAGCGACGTCTTCTGTACGCTCCATGAGACTTGCTCTTTCCTACGTGTGGGCACCCCCCACCTAGTGTTTACAGATGCCCGTTTTCCATTTCACTGATGCAAATCAACTACTTAAGTTAGTTCCGTGTAGAAGGACCATCACAGACGCAAGAGAGAATCTTCCTTTTCCACTTGTCCTCTCCACTTGTCCCCTTTCTTTCCTTTTCTTCTCTTTCTTCCGCACCCGCTCCCCACGAGGCTTGGCTCCCTCATACATCTCAAGGTTTACACAGACCACGCTCGTGGGTTGCTGGGATTGCACAATGACCCCAAGCAAGAGGCACAAAACTCATCACTATCTCCAAAGTTACTGCAAGATGAAATGTGCCACTTGAGTCACGAAGTGTGAGGACGGCAAAGACCGACCTTGGGCCTACTCTGACAGCATGGGCTGCAGGTTCCCCGGGTTCGCATCAGCACAAGAGTCTTTAGTCTTCTATTTGGGTTCTTTGAATCATTTTCTTTGGGAAGTACTCAATAAAAGCCCGATCTGCTCCAATCCTGAACAAGACCTGAGTTGTTGGTCGGCAGCATATTGCCTTCCTGGGGATTTAAAAATGCTTTTCTTTCGTACATGGATTTTCACACCTGTGGCTGTGGCTATTGTGAGAGCAACGCCCTGGCACAGGACCTGGAAGGATCTCATTGAGATCCTTTCACACCCTTCCCTTACCCCCTCCCAACTCCCCTCAATGTTCATGTAAGATGTAAGAGACTCAAAGTTCTTGACAGAAGCTGTGTTAGGGACCTAGGGGTGGTAGGCTTTGGACTAGAGAAGGGGCCAAGATTTGGGGGCTCCACACCCAGCCTTGCCTCAATGAGGGTTCCTCTAATTTTGCTCGTTGGATGTGTGAGCTCATGTAAACACATTTTAAGAAGTAAAACATGGAAAACCACCTTAAGAGATTGAAAAGAACGTGAAGAAGAGTGGAAGTAAGTCACAGATGACTGGGCAGCCCAGGATGGGAGTGCTGTAGAAGGGAAGAAATTGCTCTGTCTACTTATTTATTGTCTCTTCCATTCCCTCATCTACAGCAGCCACGCCCAGAGTTATTTCCCAGCCTCCTTGGCTGGCATTGTCCAAAGCAGAACATATAAACCATGTGATGTTTGAGTACATTTTGTGGTCAGCAAGTAAGTGGAAAGAGAAGAAACTTTGAAGCAGACACACCTGGGCCAAGATCCCTGGCTCGGCTATTTATGACACCTGCAACTTTGAGATATTTTATCCACTCTCTATGAACCTCAGTTTCCTTTGTGAAAAAGTGGGGATATCATAATAATATAATTTGAATCATAATATATAATAATAAAATAATATAATAATGATATTGATATTGATATTGATATTGAAAAAATCAATAATTTTTCCCCTTCCCCTTCTCTATCTATTACATCCACTTGACTTCCAGTAAATAAAATGTTGTTTTTTTTTAACTTTTGCAGGGAAGATAAATCTAATAAAAAACAAAGAAATGCAGGTCACTTAAGAACACCACTGGGCTGCAAGTCTCCATTGCCAACACTAGTTTCATAAAAGAAAAATTCATCCTGGAGAGGGAAACTCAGTGTCAGGTATTACTAGGGCATATTCATTAAAGATCATCTCAGGTAAAACTGTCTTTGTACTTTGTAATCTTTATCTTTTTTTCTTTTTCATAGACTTTATTTTTTAAAACAGGTTTAAAGTTACAGAAAAATTAAAACACTAGTGTAGAGTTCCCATATACTTCACACCCAGTTTACCTTACTATTAACATCTTATAACAGACACAACCGTTACAATTAATGAATCAATAGCAAAACATTATTATTAACCGAAGACAAGACTATTCCAATATCCTCAGTTCTTCCTTAATGTCCTTTTGCTGTTCCAGAGTTCCATCCAGGACACCACATTCTGTTTAGCTGTCAAGTCTACTTGGGTTCTTCTTGGGTATAACAGTTTCTCAGACTTTCCTTTGTCTTGATGACCTTGACAGTATTGAGAAGTGCTGGTCAAGTATTGTGCAGCATTCCCCAATAATGGGATTTATCTGATGATTTTCTCCTAACAAATCTTGGATTATGGGATATTGGGACTGCAGAAGTAAAATGCACGATCTCGTCATGTCATATGAAGGATGTCGTATGAATATGACTTATCACTGTTAATGTTGGCCTTGATCGCCTGGCTGAGGAAATGGTTATCAGGTTTCTCCACCATAAGGCTCTTCCTCCTGCCCTCTCTACCACACACTTTGGAAGGAAGTCTGAGAGACCCACCAAACATGGTTTCATGTAGGCTCCCATGGGTTTCTTCTTCCCAGTCTGCCCAGCTGACTTCCCTTCAGTGCATGAACTGCATAAACATTGGATTTCTGCTATTTAATTTGCAGTTTTAGCAAATTTCAAAGATTTCTGAATATTCTCAAAATGTTTTATCTTTCACCCGAGTTATCACAAACTTTTCTGTTTTTAGCAAACCATGACCTTCACCGCTGACCCACAAAGTGAAATGTAGGATGATTGTATACCTGCAATCATACTCTTGGCGGGACCAACCCTTTGGCTGCTAGAACTACTTAACCCCAAATCTTATGTGAGTCAGCAGAAGAATGGACTTCAAATTCCCTGACCAATGTTCCTTTTAGGCAGTGATGCCATTAAGTTGAATGGGCAGGACTATGTGGATATGCAACTATAAGAGACTATTGTGTTAGTCAGGCTAGACTAGGCACATGCTGCTGTAAGAAACAATCCCCAAAGCACAGTGATTTAATATCTAGTGTTTATTTCTCGCTCATGTAAAGTCTACTGTAGATGGGCTGACACATGAGGTTACCTCACCTTGACTAGGGACAGAGTGATCCAGACATCTTTAATTTCATGTCTCCTGACTCATCATCTCTTGGTTCCATGATCCTCTCAGAAAGGGAAGAGATAGTGGGGAAGTCACAAGGGATCTTCATCGCCTCACCTTGGCACTCGTCCTTACAATCCATTGGCTGGAACAAGCCACACAGCCACCCCTTCCCATCTGCAAGTGGGTAGGGTCCTGAGAATTTCTGGATTATAAGCCCAAGTCCACTCTTTTAAACATACATCAAATTCTTCCTTTTGATTTCATCTGTGCCTGGCACAAGGCCCTCTGAGACTCCTTCCGAGATTTTTCCCTGAAGTGAGCCAAATGTTGCTACATCTCAGTGACCTTTAATTTCACTTTATATTGCTTCTTCTCCCTTGTGATAATATAACCCATTGTTTTAATAAGCAGAAGTGCTGTAGACTTAACCCTACTTGATTAAATGCCCACTGTGTTCTTGGCTTACCTCACTCTTTGGCTGCAAAAATAAAGAACATTATAGTCTTTTTTTTTTCTTGTTTTGTTTGTCTTTCCACAGGGGCACATTGAGGTACACTTTCCCCTAAATTTGCTAACTTAACTCCTTTTATTTCGACTTACCAAACTTGATGGGTTTTTTCCCCCCTCCTATTAATTCCTTCCCCACCCCTTCCCAAAATTCCCCTTTGCTAGCCCAGCACAGAATCACCTAGGTCACCATCACCTCACCAGTCTGGACCTCAATTCCTGCATGTGTAGAAGGGAAGGTTAGGATCATTGGTGTCCTTGAAGCCCTCATGGTCCCATGTTGTGCTAGTGCCTTCTCAGTTGATGTCTCTTTTGGCAACCTGCTATTCAAGATCATCCTCCTGAGCCAGATCTCACCCTTTCCAATCAGGTGATATGCTAATGAGGCAATTAAAACTGAACCTGTTTTAAAACAGAAAATAGGAAAGCCTTTGAATTGAACATGAGATTTTGAAATTTCTCCTTTAATTTAGCAATTTCATCTTTGTTTAATTTTCTCAAACAGCCCTTCATGAATTGAATCATTTGGAATCACTCTTGATTTTAAACAGCATTTGTGAGTCATAAATAGTGAACATATAAAATTCTTCTTAAAAAATGATGGAGTTGATTCCTATATTCTCCTTCCATGGTGTTCCCAAAGACTGACTTACTTGAAACCAGAACTAAATAGAATTATCGAGCTAGTTTTGAAGGGGTTACTTACAGTGATAAGATACTTACTTATATGCTTATAAATTTCATTATTCACATGTAAATAGTTGAATTTCTTGTTTGTTTTAATTGCATAAGAATAACAATAATAAAAGTAAATTCATAAATTGGGATCAATGCTATCGCTATCCTTTTAACAATGTTCTGTGTTAGTCATTTCTTTCAAGAGTAAATGGAAGGAAAAATGGATTCCTCCTCAGTTGCTATGGTTGTGTGTTAAGCAGCATCAACCTTTCAAACTAGCTGGGGCAGTGTAATGCTTAGGCCAATGGCAAGGAAGGCAATGACTTTCCTCCCAAAGCTGAGGATGTGTCCATGGACACTGGTTAGCAGTGGTTGCTGGTCCAATTGTCTCCCTTACCTAGGAACACACAAGAATTCTTTGAGAATTCAACTAAATTTCACTTAGTTATAATGAAGACCATTAACAATGAATCCTGCTCTGGTCTGGACTTTTCAGAGATGGCATAAGGAAAGAGGACAGGATGGCAGGTAGACCTGAAATGTATACATACCTGGAAAACCATGAGTCCGGCAGCTTCCTTCTCTTCTCTTTTTCATTCTGGGTTCTGTTGCTAGTGCTGACACGTAGAGAAAGTGCCTCAGCTGCGGGAGAGAATTTTCTGTCAGCCAGTCTAATCCATTCCACGTTATCTGCAGCGTTGAACTGCAGTTAGCACACAATTTCCATTTTGGTGCTGACGGAAGATATGTCGGTATTGTTAGCCAGAATTCCAGAATTTCAGCTGCAGGGGTTTACTTTAACCCTGTCGTTCCACTGTAGAATTCCTTTCTGGCTCTAGGAGACAGGTCGGCTGGGGTCAAGAGCCCTGAACTTGAGGGTGAGCCCAGGAAATAGCTTCTGACTACCATTTCCGGTTGTGTGACCTGGGATGAACCGTTTGTCATCACTATTTTATGAGGAAATGGAAAGGCTGGGGCACTACTGCTACCTGCAAAGACATTTGTAAATAATAAAATATTATGATTTATGATAACAGTATAGTAATCAGACAGCCAAGTGTTGGCATAAGGACAAGTAGATCAGTGGAACCAAGAAGAGAGTCCAAAGACAGGCCAAAACAAAGGTGCCCAGGTGATGAAATGTTGAGAAAATCATGTTCTGTGGTTTTTTGTGGGTTTTTTTTTTAAGATTTTTTATTCATTTATTTGACAGAGATCACAAGTAGGCACAGAGGCAGGCAGAGAGAGAGAGAGAGAGAGAGAGAAAGGAGGAAGCAGGCTCCCTACTGAGCAGGTACCCCGTTGCGGGGCTCGATCCCAGGACCCTGGGACCATGATCTGAGCCAAGGGCAGAGGCTTTAACCCACTGAGCCACCCAGGCGCCCCTTTTATTCTGTGTTTTTAACAAATGGCAATAGAACTACCAGACATTCATGTGCAAAATAAAAAACCTCAATCAAACCTTCCAACATATACAAAAATTAACTCAAAATGTATCATAGACCTAATTGCAAAACCTAAAGCTATACAATTTCCAGAAATTAACATAGAGAAATAGCTTTGCAACCTTAGACGAGGAAAGGGAAAATAGTCATAAATGGAGAGATCCAAGAAAGTGAACCTTATCAAAATTTAAAATCTCTGATTTCTTAGAGAAAATGAAAAGTCAAGCCACAGGGTGAAAAAAATATATATTCACAGTACACATACCGAACAAAGGACTTGAACTCAGCACATATAAACTTCTCTTACTACTCAAAAGTAGGACGGCAACCCCATTTTTTAAAAGGGGGTTATGACATGTCACAAAAAAAGTCACGTAAAATGGCCAGTAAGCACACAAAAATGTATGCAGCGTCATTAGTTGTTAGGGAAATGAGAATTTTAAAACCACAATGAATTATGTCTATACACCAGTAAGAAGTGCAAAAATTAAAATACTAAGTGTTGGCAAGAATATGGAGGTGCTAGAATTCCCATTGCTAGTAGCACTGGAAAATGAGATAAGCACTTTGGAAACAGGCAGTTTCTTACAAAGCAAAAGTGTGCAACACGCACTTACCATATGACTCAGCCTCCTCACTCCTACATATTCATCCTGGAGAAATGAAAACCTGCATCCACACATGGGCTTATACCAAAAGTTCATCGCAACTTTATTCAGAATAAACTGAAACCAACCCAAATGTCTACCAACAGGTGAATGTAGTAATAATAATTATAAACTATAATTATAATTGTGAGTTATTAACAATAATACATCTGCACATTGGAATACTATTCAGGAAGACAAAAGGAATGAACCACTTGCCCTCAACAGCGTGGATGAATTTCACAACTGTGATACTAAGCAAAAGAAGCCAGATGCAAAAAAAATATATGCTGCACAATGACATGTAAGTAAAATTCTAGAAAGTTCTGAACTCATCTATGGTGGCAGAAAGGAGTGATTGCTTGAGGCTGACTGTAAAATTGCCTAAAGGAACTTTCTAGAGTGATGGAGATGTTCTAGATCTTGATTTAGGGTAGTGTTTACACAGATATATATTTGTAAAAACTCATCAAGCATAAAATAACATTGATTATACAAATAACTTAAAATGTAAATTGTCAGGAGAGAAGCTGTAAAGTAAATACTTGCCACGCATAATGCTTAATTTAGAAGTTATATTATTATAAAACATGTGTGTGCTGGAGACCCCGTTTCTGCCTCTCATCATTCCTAGCAATTGGACCTTGGTCAAGTTATTCAATCTTTCAGATCTTCAGTTTTCAAATCTGTTAAATGGGAACCAGCTTAATACTATCTCCCAGAGCTTTGGGGAACTAACAGACATCAAGTGTTTAGAACAGTGTCTGGTATTTGGTAAGTGCTTGTAAATATTAGATATTATAATTATTAATGGGGTTTAAATTAGTCTTTGTTTTTGCTTCCCCTATTAACCAGACTATACCCAGTCTTCTGAGTAGGAATAGAAGGGAAGAGCTTCATAAACTGAGACTCGACTGTGTTTATCTCCCTCGTAAGCCTTAATCTACCAAGTTTGCTCATTCTCCAGGAGCTTTCAGAACCAAGAGTGGAGTTAAAGCAGATCCGTTTTTCATCCAGCATTCAAACCAAATCAGGACTCCATCAGCAGTTTCCAAGTGCAGATGGGAGCCTTTCTTGTTCTCCATGACAACCTGCACTTAAAATATGGTATTAATAACTGTCATACAAGTTGGATAGTTTCCTTAAACTACTGAATAAAAACCAGACACCTCGTCCCACTCAGTAGTCTGCCTTCTCAGACCTGGGGGCGCTTCTTTTGAGCAATGGACAGTATAAGTGAAGGGTGAGACTAAAAGTTGTTTTGCTCCTTCAAAGTCATTTTCAGGGGCGCCTGGGTGGCTCAGTGGGTTAAGGCCTCTGCCTTCAGCTCAGGTCATGATTCCAGGGCCCTGGGATCGAGCCCCATGTCGGGCTCGCTGCTCAGTGGGGAGCCTGCTTCCCTTCTTCTCTCTCTGCCTGCCTCTCTGCCTACTTGTGATCTCTCTCTGTCAAATAAATAAATAAAATATTTTTTAAAAAGTCATTTTCAACCACATTCGGTGGAGTTCATCCCACCATCCCACACCACAGAAGAAACCAAGAAAATAAGTAGAGGTCTGTACCGCCAGCCCTTCTTCCCTGTCCTTGAAGCTGGCCTTGAACTCCTAGAAGGGTCCTTCAGCCAGGTCCAGCCCTGACTGCTCCTGGCCAGAGTTCAATGGGATAAGGAATTAAGCCTGGAGTCAGACTCTATGAGCCTAGATTCCAAACCCTCTCCTGCACTTGCCATTTTTGGGCCATTTTACTTGGTTCTCTGGTGCCCTGCTGGGGTAGAGTCCTGTCTTGAGCACCACCTGACTGGGTGTCACCTGGTGGTGAAGGTTGGATTCTTTTTTCCATATCCCTGTCCATTGACAACAGGCATTAGGCACCTTGGCTCCATGGAATCGTGATTGTGCCTCTTTTTAGCAGTGTGGTTTGGATGGTGTTTTTTGTCTTGTTTTGTTTTATTTTTAGCAACTCTGAGCTTCTGTTTCCCCTTCTATTAATTTTTTTTAAGATTTCATTTGTTTATTTGCCAGAAAGTGAGAGAGAGACAGAGAGAGAGACAGAGAGAGAGAGAGAAGGAGCAGGGGGAGGGACAGAGGGAGAGACAGACTCCCCACTGAGCAGGGAGCCTGGCTTGAGGGTGGGGGGTCTCCATCCTGAAACTCCAGGATCATGACCGAGCTGAAGGCAAACACTTAACCAAATGAGCCACCCAGGCGCCCCCACCTTCTGTGAAATATTTAATGTTCACTTCTGAGATTGTTATGAGGAGTGAATTCTATTACCTCTATGACTTTAAGGTCATGTCTGACCCACAATAGGCATTCAATTAGTGGTAAACATTAATACCATATTCTGTCAATTTGAAGTGCACATTTCTTTTCACATATTAATGTCTCCGAAGACAGGATGTGTGTCACAGCTGATGACAGCCGACAGTCACTGCAGGCCAGGAGCCTGGTGTGATGCATGCGTTCTTGTTCCTGGAACAAACTCGATGGCCATTCCTGACAGATGCTTCTAGACCATGAGGACCATCTGAAGGAGTCCTGGGTGTAGTCTGAAAACCTTCCATTCACACCCTCAGAGGAGGTAAGGGAAGTCCTTGAAAGAGTCCTGACGACAACCACGAGCCTTCTTTGTGAAATACTGCATCACCAGTGCTCTCCTCTTGATGGCCCAGGGGACAATTCTGTGTTGGAAAAATAGTGAACCTTGACAGCTTTGAGTCAACAAAATCATTCAGATGAGCACATTCTGTATGCAAAGAACGTTTAGGGAGTCAACCAGTTGTTTCTATTCTTCTTATGTAAGCTTAAGAGTCATGTAAGATGATCATCTCTATCTAAATAAGTCTAAAAAAACCTCTTTCAATCAGTATTGAATAAATCCAAGTAAATCTGGAAATATGGTGCTATATTTGAATGGGGACCGTATTTTTTTTCTTTCTTAGTGATACATAAAATACGGTGCAGCTTACCACTGATGAGATAAAATAGGCACAAATAGTATTGCCCAGAACATAATTATTTTCTCCCTCTGGACTTGGGAATTTCCCTTTGCATGGGAATTCTTTTGTGATTGAGTCCCCAGGGATGGAAATAAGATTTCTCCCCTCATTGCTCTGGTGTGTTAGCCCCGGGGGACTCCTAAAGGAGCTGCCACTTCCCCAGCCCCAACTCTGCTCCCTCTTCATAACTTCTTCTTTCCTCTTGACATCCTCCTGGGGTCCCAACATGGGCAAATCATGTGTGTGGACCAAGCCTGCCTAGGTTACGATGTCTTCAGCATAAAGATTGGGATCAGTCATTTGCTTTACTTGATGAGATAGAACTTATTCTTTCTTAAAACCCAGAAGAAAAGATAACCAATGGTGTTATCCAGTAGATTTCCAATATGATCAATATCCAATTCTGGTATAACCAATAGTGAGTATATGTCCTCTCTAAACTGTGGTTCTTAACTCTGACTGCATGTTAGAATCACCCACAGAGCTTTCAGAAATACTGTCTGGGCTGTCTCCCAGATCAATTAAAGAAGATTCTCTGGGGACAGGACCTCAGACATTTGTGGGTTCTGTAGGCTCCCTAGCTAACTCATATGGCAGTGAGAGTGACAAAGCACTGATTTAGACTTAGGGCAATGCTGATTTAGCGTGGACGAGAGCCACGTCTCCTTCCCCCTGTCTCCTAAACCTAGGGCCAATTTCTGGACACTGGGAGACACACACTGGGAAGTTTGTATCTGGCCTATAATAAAACACATGACATTTAAATTACTTCCATTCTCATTTAATTGTTCAATGGAGAAACCAGAATACAAGGATAGTTCCTCTCTACTGGGAGTAGTTACTCTTTACTGGGTTAATGTCATAGAACTTGAACGCTTACCAATAACTTCAAATCTCACAGTTAAGATGTGACACCTCCTTTTGCACTGAAACTAAATTGAGTCTCCTGGTCTTTTGGTTCTCTTTTTACTGGAGTCAAATACATGCAATATAAAAGTCATCATTTAAGTCATTTTTAAGTGTACGGTGGCAATAAGCCCATTCATATTGTTGTGTGACCATCACCATCTGTCTCTAAACATTTTTCTTCTTCCCAAACTGAAACTCCATACCCATTACACATGGACTCCCCATTTCTCTCTCCCCTCAGCCCCTGGCAACCACCACTCGGCTTTCAGTCTCTATGATTTTGACTACTCTAAAAGACAGGGGTTTCAAGAAAAATATGAACAAGAGAGAAAATCTAGATAATTTTGTTGAATTTCCTTCATTGATGACTAAAAGTTGATTTGAGGTGATGGATCCATTCTTACACTTCCCCCACCGGCTCCGAACAAAAATTTACCTACACAATCTCTAACTGTAGCAGGTTAGTGTAGGGAGATAGGAGAACCAGGACAAGTAGGGAGAAGTGGTGGAAGGTAGGGTTTTTAAGAAAATGAGTTCAGGATGTTGTGTGTGGCATAAAACAAGAGTGTTGGGTTAAGTCATTTCCAGTGATACAGCATTGAGAGTATGGTTTCATGAAAGATAGCTGGGTTGGTGAGGAGGGACACAAAGAAGCAAAGGGAGTTGCAATGTGATATAACTTTAAACCACAGGAAACATCGTTTGGTCTAAAAAATCTCTCTGAAATGAAGAGGCACTTTGAGAAAATCACATACTTGGGGCGTTGGTTGGAAAGACACCCAAAGGAACTCCTCAACTCTTCCTACTGATGCAGCTTCCCAGCTTCCCTGTGGCATATGGTGCTGCTGCTCCTGTCTTTTCTCTTGCATGTCACCTGATCAGAGGCCATAGCTAGTGTCCTCCAGACAGTGGGTTCCAGTGCAGGAAGAGGGCAGTGCAGTGTGATTGGACATGGCGCCATTTCATATGGGAGCTACAGATAATCATATCCACATGGAACAGGGAACACAGGACCATTGATAGGCAGCCCTGCTCTTGTCGTGGTTATTAACCTGTTTCAATTAAACTGTGTGTTTGGGGTTACTGTTGAATAAATAACATTTACAGGACATGAGTTGAAAGTTTGCAGAGAAAAATAAGCTGCCCATATATGTGAATAAGATGGCCCTTTTAAAAACTGAGGAAATAAGTGTTGGTGTCAGATAAATGAGAACTCTGTGTGTGTGTGTTTGTGTGTGTGTGTGGAGGAGAACTAATATTGCAATTGTGAAAGATTTTCTATCAATGACAGCTAGCTCCAACATGGCCGCTATTGGTCCCTGACTCTTGCCAGGGTTGGTCTGTGCAATCGATAGAATGAAGCAATCGATAGAATGAAGCAAAAGGGACAGTATGTCGCTTCTGAGATTTGATTATAAAAGATTATAGCTTCCATCTTGGGTTCTCTCTCTTGGAATACTCACTCCAGGGACACTCAGGCAGCCTATGGAGAGGCTCATGTGGTAAGAACATGACATTTCCAGCCAACCAACTTGTGAGGAGCTGAGACCCACCATAAGCCCCTGAGTGGGCTCAGAAGCTGAGACCCACCATAAGCCCCTGAGTGGGCTCAGAAGCAGCCCACCTCCTAGCTGAGTTACCTACAACTTCGTCAGAGACTCTGAGCCAAAGCTATCCAGCTAAGCTGCCCTCAGAAACCGAGATTATACATGTTTGCTGTTTTATTTTATTTTATTTTATTTTATTTTATTTTATTTTATTTATTTGACAGTGAGTGATCACAAGTAGGCAGAGAGAGAGAGAGAGGAGGAAACAGGCTCCCTGCCGAGCAGAGAGCCCGATGCAGGACTCAATCCCAGGACCCTGGGATCATGACCTAAGTTGAAGACAGAGGCTTAACCCACTGAGCCACCCAGGCACCCATGTATGCTGTTTCAAACTGCTAAGTTTAGCATGGTTTGTTACTCAGTAATAAATAAATAGCACTGTTTTGCATTAGTATCTCTCATCTAATTCTAGAAATTAGGTGTTGACTTTGCTGGAGAGAAGATGTACATAATGCAAAGACAAGTGATTGGAGAAACAAGGTGGAATGTGTGCATGGTCTGGTTGTCATGTCCTGCTATCCTCCCTGGACACTCTGTGTCCTAAAGGAGGTGTCCTCAGACCAAGAAGACCCACTCACTCTTCAGAAGAAGTTTATGAATGCCTTTCATTTTCAGGAGGAGCCTGTCTGGGGAAAAACAAATAAATGAAATAAAGAATCTTTATCCAGAATTTTCGAAAAGGACAAAGTGGTGAAATGTGAAACGTGAATGAGATCTACAAATATTCAGGCAAGTAACTTAGATGCAAGATGGCAATCCCTGAGGGTGAAGGAATTGTAAAGAAATTTAGATGAGATTCTAGGTGATGCTTTATTTCAGAGAACTGTTTTCCTGTAGCTCCTTTTAAAAAAATTAAAAACAAGCTGCCTCTGTGATTGCATTTAAAAGTTTTCCCAACAACTAGGGAAACAATGGTAACAGCTGCCTTCAGAGTCTGGCAGTGTGCCAAAGGTCATGCGACACAGTCATGCGACTGTGGGTTCTTAGACCACTGCCCCGGCTCAGTGGTCAGTCCTCAATTGGTCAAGCCCAGGCTTGGCCTCACCCAATGCATGTGTGGGGGCTCATCTCACCACTTACTTCATTTAGTATCCAACGGCTCTTGGAGACTAACAGGGCTCAGATACCCAAGCCTGGTAGAAAAGCAGCAGAGGAAATCTGCAGGCCTAGCTGGGCATCTTTTCCCACTGGGGAGTCAGTTCAGGCTGGTGGCAGAGCATTGCCAAGAGTGGAAAATAGAATCATCACTTGGCAAATGTCCTTAGAGGAGGAGATGAATGGACGTGGAAGCTGGTGGTGAGAACTCTTCTCATGGCCCTTCCCATGATCCTTCTCTCCATGCCCTCACCCAGCACTGTCCCTACTGCCAAACACCACACCCCAGGATGCCATCTCAGGCATCAGAACCCCTTGATTTTTCTCCCCACTGTCCTACCTCATCCTCTATCCCCTGGGGTTCCCACCCCTGTGCCATCTTGAACCCCACTCCCAAGGCTGTATTCTGTAATCTCACTCAATCACATAACTTAAGACCAAATCCCTTGTCCATTGCCACAGAAACACTCA